>CM046792.1:11637061-11667435 GCA_025617405.1 Perca schrenkii
TTCACATTGCTGGAAAGAGCTGTTTCAGGGAGTCCACCCTGGCCTGACTGTCTTTGGTGCAACTATGTCACGTGAAGCAAAGGGGGAATGGGAGCGTGCTTTTGCTGTCTGTCAAAAAGTTTCACAGGATGAATCATCCGATGGACAGATTGGAGTGGCCAGGTTAACCCGCCAAGACCCAGTCTATTTGCCTCCTAACAGTGAGATGGTGCTGTGGACACACCTCTATAGTGCAAAAACCAGGTCGGATTTTTGTGCTTTGGTGGAAGGCCCAGAACGAGATGATGAGTGGCAGGTGGCCCGGACTGTTACTACTGGTGGTGAAAGGACGCCTCCCTATAAGGGTATGTAATCCTAATCCTTACCCTGTATTGATACCTCAACGGCGCCCCCTTGCTAATGTCTTCCAGGTTGACCCAAAGCAGATTCGAGGGGAAAAGGACCTTGTCTTGAAGACTGTAGATCCAGGTGTGGTGGAAGTGGATGTGCAAACCAACCACATCAGCACAAAAGAACAGCATCCCGTTGACCTACTGAAAGGTGATGGCTTAACAGCAGACCAACAACAGCAGATGGACTCACTGTTACAGCGATGGAGAGACATCTTTGCAGTGGGTGATGAGGACTTTGGCCAGACCAGTGCAGTCCTCCACTCAATACCTACAGGTTCTGCACCGCCCAGCAGGGAACGCTACAGGCCAGTTCCACCAAGCCTTTACCCTGAATTGAGAGAACTTCTGCAAAACATGCTGGATAATGATGTCATAAAGGAAAGCTCCAGCCCTTGGGCAGCACCAATTGTCCTTGTGAAGAAGAAGGATGGATCCTGGCGTTTCTGTGTGGACTACAGGAAGCTTAACGCCCTTAACCCACAAAGATGCCTACCCCTTGCCAAGGATAGAGGAATCCCTCACCAGTCTCAAGCAAGCTGCTTGGTATTCTACCCTTGACCTGGCCAGTGGATATTGGCAAGTAGATGTGGACCCGAGGGATCGAGAGATAGACTGCATTCACCACACCCCTGGGCTTGTACGAGTTCCAAAGGATGCCCTTTGGTCTTTGTAATGCACCTGCAACATTTCAACGTCTGATGCAGCGGTGCCTGGGCGGGCAGGTTCATGACTCTCTCCTGATCTACTTGGATGATGTTGTGGTATACTCCCCTGGACTTTGACACTCACATCAACCATCTGGAGCAGGTTTTTGAGAAGCTGGCATCCCATGGCTTAAAGTTGCAGCCCCACAAATGCAGCCTGTTCCAGAGGAAAGTCACTTACCTTGGCCATGTCATCTCCGGTGAGGGGATATCCACAGATCCTGAAAAGACAGCTGTCGTTGAGAACTGGCCCATCCCCTCTACCATTAAGCAGGTACGATCATTCCTTGGGTTTGTGGGGTACTACAGAAGGTTTGTGAAAGGTTTTTCCAAAATGGCTGCACCCCTGAATGCTCTCCTAGTAGGTTCTGCTAGCATGCGCAAAGGAAATGCTGCCATTGACTGGACCTCAGACTGCCAGATGGCATTTGACTCATTGAAGACTGCTCTGGTGAGTGCCCCTATCTTAGCATATGCAGACTTCTCAAAACCTTTACATCTTTACACTGACGCCAGCCTGGGGGCTGTGTTGGCACAGCTACAGGATGGCAGAGAGAGAGTTGTAGCTTACGCCAGTAGGAGCCTAAATCCCAACGAGAGGAACGATCAAAACTACAGTTCTTTTAAACTGAAGTTTTTAGCCCTTAAATGGGCTGTGACCGAAAAATTTGTGGGGGAATAAATTCCTGGCCTTTACGGATAATAACCCTCTCGTCCACCTGAATACAGCACACTTGGGGGCTACAGAACAGCGGTGGGCAGCACAATTGGCGAATTTTGATTTTGAGCTTAAGTATCGCCCTGGTGCTTCCAATCGTAATGCTGATGTTCTGTCCAGGTTACCACAGGAAATGGGATCTGACCAACAGGCCCAAGTGGGGACAGCCATGGTGGAGTCAGAGGCCAGCACAGAAGCCGAAGACAATTGGAAGGATTGGCAGGAGAAAGACCAGACGGTGGCCCAAATGAAGGGTTGGGTGGATGGAAATTGCTTTCCAGGAGCCGAGGAGAGGAAATTGTGCCTGCCTGCAACAAAACGCCTTCTAAGGGAATGGAGCAGATTACACATCCAGGAGGGTGTGTTAAAGCGGAAGGCCCAAGAGCGCCATACAGGGTTGAGTCTCCATCAGATCGTGGTTCCCACAGACAGGACTCACAAGCTGTGGGAGAAGTATCACAACGCCTCAGGCCATATGGGGATAGCCAAGATCGAGGGCTTGCTAAGAAAAACTTTCTACTGGCCCAGGATGGGTGCTGACTTGCAAGAATGGGCATCTAAATGTTCAACTTGCACTCAACAGAAGAGAGGACCACATATCCTTTGGAAACTGTTTCAATCAACTATTTGTCGCTTGGTAGGCATGGTGACACTTATCCTTATCTGTTGGTAATAACTGATCTGTTCTCAAAGTATGGATGGGCTATCCCTACAAAGGACCAGACAGCAGCCACTACGACACGTGCTCTTTGGCGACACCTCATCCAGACATGGGGATGTCCAGAACGAATCCTCTCAGATCAAGGAGCAGCCTTTGAGTCAACCATGATGGCACAGCTGTGCAGTCTGTATGGGTGTACCAAAATCCGAACCACACCCTACAGGCCCCAAGGAAATCCCCACTAACACAGAACGTTTAGGGAACGTTGGGGAACGTTAGTTTTTGGTTCTCTAAAGGTTAGTTCGAACCAAACCAAAAACTAACGTTTAGGGAACGTTCCCTCATGGTTATAACGTTCCCTAAACGTTAGGGGAACCAACCAACGGGAACGTTCTCCTGTGGTTGCACTGTTACCTCCACACAACGTTCCCGTTTGGTTGTTTTTGGTTGTTCTGAGTGCGGTTTTGAAAATGTTTATTTTTAACAGCTCCATTTAAGTTTTTGAAGTAGCCTAGCAGTCACTTGATTTAGATTCACGCAACAATTATTGGTCTTATAAAATCGAAGTAAGATAAACAACATAGCAAGAGAATAAAATTATTTTTAAGCTGATAACAATTTTGTTAAAAACAATATTTTTGTGCTTGATTTCGTTTTTTTAACTGTATTAGGTGAAAATACTTAAAACATCGATCAATCTATCAAAACAGAATCTATCAATAGAACGATTTTCACAACTAAGAAAATTCACTTGTTTCATTTCTCAAGTGTCTCAGTCCAGTGTATAAATCCTACCCAGAGCCATAGAGATATGTCTTTCTCTATCACTCTGATCCTACCGTTACACCCCCCGCCAGTAGGGGAAGACAGTGCCTCGCTCTCAGGTGACCGATTCAAGTCCTGACTTGACTTCCGTTTACAACACCGGTACACACACCTGGCTAACAGGACAGACAAAAAATCCGTTCGCTTGGTCCCAAATTTGAACTGAAATACTGCCATTGACTAAAACCTATGCTGACTACACTTCACCCACGGTGTTATAACGCAAGGTAGGACGAAGATACCAAGAAGGACATTGTCGGCTGTCAACCGTAAAGACTTTCCTCCGCTCAAGACTGCTAGCCCGTATGCTAACGCGGGAAACAAGTTAGCTTTCCACAGCTAGCTAAGCTGCTAGCCCTAATGTGGAGGATACATCAAAGTTGGCCACAGAGACTGAACCTTCCCTCGGTGATGTTTTAACCACCATAAGGAACCTGGACAACGAGGTGAGAGATTTTGGTAAACAACTTAAAGAAAGCTCCGACATGGTTGCCAGCATTAGCTATACAGCGAGTCGAGCTGAACTCAGTCGGACTCACTGAATGCACGTCCAAACTGGAGGCTGTAGTTCACCATGTGTTCTATTAATACATCCATGGTATTATCTTAGGATACATCTGAGGGATGGATGCTGTAAAGCCCGTTACATGGATTTAACATCATTAGCGTTTCCCAAAACTGCCGGGGCTATCAAGCTAAACAATGGAGTTAGTTAACTAGCTAGGTAGCTAGTTAACGTAATATCTTACATGTCCATAACAGCCGATGTGGGTTTAGGTTTAAACACTTATCTTACAATACATCCGAGGCTGTAAAGCCTGTAACGTGGATGAGATATAAAGCCATGGATATATTAACAGAAGCTCTGTTCACAAAACTGCAGGCTAACCTAGCATAACATAATGATTACACCTCCTTGGTTGTCTAAATACATCCATCGTTTATTTAGATAATCATGGTAAGACCTTAAGTACAGACTACCTTATTTACACTTCATATATTCTTTTTGCAATCAGTACAAATTGTATGGTCTTTTATTTCAGATGAATCCACTCCACAAGCAAGAAAGCATTTCAGGACAGAGCGTAAGTTAACATTTATGAAACCAGTCATATTTCCTACCATGTAACTACTGAAATTCAACCTGGTGCATATCACGTGACTGTTATAATGTATAACAACTAAAACTATTAATTATTCCATAGCCATGAGGACCTCGTATTACCCGCATGGCACAGCGGATGGACACATTTGAGGAAAAGATGGATGAGCTGCTCATGCTCTTAAGGAGCTCCCAGTCACCTCCCTCTGCTCCAGTCGATGACGTGTTGCTGTCGCCCTGCTCAACAGTCATCGAGCTGCAGGAGTTCAACAGGAGAGGAGGAACAAAATGGTAATTAAGTGGCCATACCCTGCCCTAAGATAACACTATATAATTTTATAAATTAAAATATCATTATAACTGAACTGACTTCTCTTACAAAATGAGATTGTACAAGCTCTCCACTTTGTTTTACATGTGTAATTTGTATTTCTATATCTGTTTTACAGCAACTTTTTCTGACAACCTTTCAACCAATGATGTTGTAAAACCGTATAGCCTGCAGGGCAGAAAGACAAAGGCCTTCCAGGACCTGACAATCTGTAGGGTTATAACAGGCAGGTGTTATTTTATTGTTCACATCAGTATTATGCGTAGCTTGGCTGATAAGGGGTTTTAATTTGACTTGTAACGTTGCTTCTTCTTGCTACTCTAGCGGCCTCTCAGAAAAACTTCCCGCGCTGACTGCAGCAGACGTGGAGGACCCCCCAGTGCTCCCCCCTCACAATATCCAACAGCCTAGTGTCAAAGGTCGACTCATTCAAGTTTCTGGGCTCCATCATTTCCCAGGACTTGAAGAGGGAGTCCAACATCCTTAAAAAGGCTCTGCAGAGGATGTACTTCCTACGGCAACTGCGGAAGCATGGCCTACCACAAGAGCTACTGGCCATCTTCTACACTGCTGCCATCCTCCTGCCTCCTCCCGTCTGGCAGGCGCTACAGATCCCTGCACACAAACAACCAGACACAAGAACAGCTTCTTTCCCTCTGCCATCACTCTCCTGAACTGCTAAGTGGGGTCATCCCCACTTTGGCCATTCACCTACACATTACATACTTTATCATTCCAATATGCATCTTGCACACTACATTTCTGCCCTGCAAAGGCAAAAGACCTTAACTTGCTAGTGTGAAACTGAGAAAAATGACTTTAAAGTTTCTGTTTTGTCCAGACAAAATTTGACAACTAGTTGCTATAATTAAGAAATGTTTGTATGCAAAAAAGCTTGTGCTCAAAATTGACCTTTGACCCTTGTTTGGCAGTTCCTGTACTCTTCCTTTGTATCATGTGCCAAAAACAAGGAGTCATGCAAAGGCAAAAAGCATATAATCAATATTTGCTTGCTGTTCACCATACTTACATCCATTATAAGAACACCTAACCAAGGTCTAGTCATCATGGTATTTGTTTTAAATTATATAGAAAAGCTTTGCTTGTTCCTATTTACTGCTATAATGATCAGGATAGTGTGGCAACACTAACACAGTTTAACAGTATGACAGATGAGTAACTTTGCAGTACAGTATGAAAAAATACAAGAAGTATTTTCTCAATAAAGATAATTTAATTATAATTGAATACAAAGGTATATTTATTGTTTAACAATAAATATATAATGTTTAACACTAAGGGCCACCAAACTGCTAAGATGCACAGTCAAGCACGACTTGGATTACTACTTTTTAATTATGAGATAACATTTAGGTTAGCATACTTTGTACGGACATTAGCAATAACTAGCTTAGTGCTTTTATGGATCTGTGAGATTTGACATGAACACCTGCAAGAAGGAAATATAGCTCAAACATGTATGGATTGTTGTGGATACAGCATGACGTGCATTGCTATGGATTATATCTTCCATGGATTATATCGGATTGCATGGAAAGGTAGGATGCCAGCTGTGTATTTAATAACTGGTTTTCAGCGTCTGATGTGAGGCTCCGCTAAGTGAGGAGGTGTGTCAGCATCAATGTTAGCGCTGTAGCTAGCAATGTAGCTAGCTCCGGGCTGTCACTGACAGAATAGGAATCATCACAATTTGATATGTCGTGTATGTTACGTGGACAATTAAAAGCGGCAAAGTAGGCTATGACGAGGCTAGAGTACAGTAAGATCACGGCGGTACAGTAACCTCTCTCTCTTGATGCCTGGCTAAACAAAGTCCGAACACTCAACTTCAGCGTGCAGAGATCCGTAACAGCTGTTACGGCGTTTTGCTGTGGTTTCTCGTATGGTTTTGGATGTTACGGTTGTCTTTATTTTCTTGTTAAAACAATGAAATTGACTCACGATATTTATTCACATGATAAAGGAGGTCTCAAATACCCCAAAAGTGACATTACCTCATTTTTGCCCAAACATGTTGTTACATCCTGTGTGTGTACATATACACATATATTTATATATTTATACTTATATTGTCTGTTCTGTTAACCTGTTTGTTTAACTTATTTTAGATAATGTGTGACATGCACCTACGACACCAAAACAAATTCCTTGTATGTGTAAAAAATGTACTTGGCAATAAAGCTTTTCTGATTCTGATTCTGATTCTGATGTTTTTCCTTTGTAGGGCAGATTTGCATTCTACATTTATACAATATATTGTGTTAATGTGCCTTGTTAATGTATGTTGTCTCTCTTGTGCAGTATGTGTCTATGTGGCAAATAAAACGGATTCTTATATAAAAATGTTTTTTTTATTTTTTGGTACCAGGTTGTTAGTTTTTTAAAGGTTATGGGATTGTAAAAAATAACGTTAGGGGAACGTAATCTAAAGGTTGCAACGTTAGGGGAACGTTCTCTAAAGGTTGCAACGTTCTGGGAACGTTCGGAGAACGTTCGGAGAACGTTCTCCAACTTTCCACCAACTTTCCATAATAACCAAAACACAACCAAAACACAACCAAACCTAACCTTCAGGGAACGTTCGCGCAACCAAAAACGAACGTTCCCAGAACGTTCTGGGAACCAAAAATTGTTAGCTGGGAGGGGGCCTGTGAAAGGTTTAACAAGACTGTTCTGTCTCTTTTAGGAGCATTGAGCCCAGAAGACCAAGTGCGGTGGCCAGATCATTTGCCAACTCTCCTGCAAATGTATAACAACACCCCGCATGAGACCACAGGATTGACCCCCCACTTTGTCATGTTTGGCCGACACGCCCGCCTGCCAGTGGAAACAGCTGTCCGCGCACCTCCATTGACCCAAAGACAAGACTTGGAAGGTTGGGTTTATCAACACAACCAGACCCTACAGAGTCTACAGACAGGTGGCAGCAAAAACCAGAGAGAGCAGAATGCGGGACAAGGCCAGGTATGATCAGAAAACAAAGAATCTCCCCTTGTTGCCCGGAGAGAGAGTGCTCTTGCGCAACTTCCGTCGCAGAGAACAAGGGAAGTTGGCACCTCACTGGCAGCCCCAACTTTATTTGGTTATTGACCAACTACGCCCAGGCCTGCCAGTTTTTCAGATAAAGCCTGAAGGAAAGGAAGGCCCCATCAGGACCATCGATCGGAATCTAAGGCCTTGCCTTTTTAACCCCCCTGAGGAGCCTCAACAAGCCCCAGAGACTGAAACCGTGAACCCCAATCTTTCAAATGCCTTGTATCCTGGGCCTTTGTTGTTACCTCTGACCTTTGTGCCCATAGCATGTGACCCTCCTGCAGTTTCAGTGGACGATGACCCAGTAGCCCCTATTGTGAGACTTAAGCCAGGAGATGGATCACCACTGCGCAGGTCCCAGAGACAAAATAGGGGTAGGCCTCCAGACAGGTATGGACACTAAGACTTTGTCGGGACGACAATTGTTAAAGGGGGGAGGAGTGTCAATATAATATAAAATAAGTGGAGCAGTGTGATTGAGCTTAGTTTATTTTGTATACTTATTTATTTTTTGGCTTTAAACTTCTATTGTTTGCTGTGATTTTCCTATATTGTTTGCTGTGGTTTCCTTATATTGTTTGCTGTGGTTTCTATATATTGTTTGCTGTGATTTTCTTATGTTTGCTGTGGTTTTACGTTATTATATGTTGCTGTGGACTATTTATTTTTCCCTCTCTCACGAACTGCAACAAACAAACACTAATTGACACACCTGTAGAACCCCGTTCATCAGCTCTGATTTGCCAGCTGATCAGACCACTCCCAATAAAAGGAAGCTAGATCTCTTACCAGGGGAGACGTGCTGGACGGGCGCTGTTGCCTCCTCTCCTTTAAGAACCTCTTCGATTCTTCCACCTTTTCTTACACTCCTCCTCTAAATAGAAATGTGGATAATTAGCATTTCTTAATAAAATGTTGCATTTCAACACTGTCATTGTATGTTTACATATGTATATGTAAGAGGTCTGCAGTCATTGCAGTTGTATATAATAAAACTAAGATATGAGCCTAAATTCATTCATTCATTCATAAATACATACTCTGGAGAACACTTTGTTTAATGCATATGTGCAATTTATTCCTCCCACACTGGAGCGTACACACTTGGAAATGGGTACAGTTATTCTGTGTACAGGCCATATGGCCTGTACCTAACTACCTATACGTGAACTGAAAATGAACATGACTTGTGTCATTGGTCCAAGCTTATTTTACATCATATAAACATTCAAATAACACATACCTGTATGGAGCTGTATTATCAACTTGGTATTTGTATCTCACAACAGTAGCTTCAGTTCTTCTCAGTTGCTTTGGCACATTTCTCAGGTCAGAGATGACAATAATGTGTAACTTTGTCACATAGGGAATAGTGCCCTATTTCATGTGCATTGTGCATTGGACTATAACTTAAAGTGAACTGTTAAATATGGACAACAACACAAAGCAGTTTCACTATATTGGTAGGAACGATGGTGTGAGGACTTGTCAGTTTGATTGTGTCATTTGTATGAATACTTGCTGTGGACATAAACAAAAGATTTCCAGCAAGACACAGGCATGTGCAGGTCAGTGACTATGCGGTGCAGTTTCAACCAATTGTTTTAAAAGAAATGCACTTTTTTAATAATGTGCAAATGAGAATTATATTTTAAAAACCTACCAAAGTAACTGAGAAGAAAAGTAACATAGTTATGATTGTATTTCAGTGAAGACATGTCCATGTTGATTTCACATAGCTAAAACAAACCTGAATGATTTCAATAAGGAGGCTACAATAAGCTACACACCTGGCATGCCTATTATGGTAGAAATATGCCTCCACAGCATGGCTTTCCGTCCGAGGTCTCTGTACGAGCTCAAAGTTGTGTCGTACAGCTCTGGAAGGTCACTGACGGCCAAGATCAACCTCTCGTCCATGTTCCTTTGTGGTTCCACCACGTG
Organism: Perca schrenkii; assembly: GCA_025617405.1. NCBI lineage: Eukaryota > Metazoa > Chordata > Actinopteri > Perciformes > Percidae > Perca > Perca schrenkii. Next base: position 11,646,793 of record CM046792.1, read on the forward strand.
TGTTTGGTGTTTACTTTTTTTCTTTTTATTCAGACACGTCACAGCGCACCGCGGCCGCTTGTGCGCGTGCCGCGGTCAAAGTTGAACCATGTTGAACTTTGAACGCGGCACGCGCAAGAGCGGCCAGCCGAAAAATGCCACTTGCGCTGTGCTTTGCTCAGCGCAGCAGCAGACCAGTTCTTGCGCGCGCAAGCCATTGACAATAATGGGTTTCATTGTGCAGCGCTGCCGTTTGTGCGTACAATGTGAACGGGCCTTAAGACAAAAAAATCCCCCATCAAACATACCCAGAACGTATAGAACAAAAACACAAATATGTTCAAAAATAAAATAAAATTCCTTCTGATACTCGTCCACTTAGACATGGTGAGTTGCCAGAAAAAGGTTATCACAACCGATGGTGTAGTGGAGTTGACTCCAACAAGCATAAATAATTTAACACTTATAAGAGAATTCACTCCTGACAGAGAGTGAACAGGGTGCAGTTCAGCAAATGTGCAGAACGAGTGCACCTAACGAAGCTAGTGGCTAGTGCCTGTGTATAAATATACCGGTACATACATACATATGCACATATGCACCATATTGCTCCATGAAGGAGACAAAAAAAAAGTTCTAAAGTTACTCAGCAAAGTTTTGGTGGTAGAATTTTTCTGCAGCCTCAGAGAGTCAAAATAGTGCTCCGTATGTATGACACACAAGTCTGGCCAGGTAGGTCATGCCAAAGCGAACACTGCCTTTATACAACAGGCCCTTGATGTTGTTGAAAGCACCGAAGCGCAAAAGTCCTCATAGAACTTGATTCTGTGTCCCTTGAAAGTAATTTCTTTTGACGATTTAGCGAATTTGAGCACAGCCTCCTTCTCCACGTAGCGATGGAATCTCACTATAATCGGACGGGGATTTTGACCTTGGCGCGGTTTGGGCCGTAAACTCCGATGGGCGCGATCAAGCTCCGGTGGGGAGGGTAGAGCGTCGCCTGCAACCTCGGAGAATAATTCTGTCATAAACTTCCTGGCATCCTTACCCTCAATATCCTCCGGAAGACCCACCACACGGATATTCTGCCGTTTGGACCGAGAAACGAGATCTTCCACGTTAGTTCTTAAAGCGACATTCTCCTCCGACACCAACTTCGACTGAAGAGTAGAGACCTCCTGTTCGAGCTGTGTAATCCTGTCGCTGTGGTCAGATAAACTAATTTCCATATCAGTGATTGTAGTCGCTTGAGTCGCCAGGGTAGACCCAATAGAAGCAATGACATACAAATCTGTGGTTGAAATAGCCACATCAAATAAAAGACCTAAGGAAAGCCTGTGGTTTTGTACTTGCCACTTTTTGCAAAGTAATTATTTTTACTTGAGTAGTTTTGAGATATTATACCTCAAGAACCAGAAATGATCCATTCCACCAGTTTTGATTTTTGTTATGTTTATGTTTAATGTGGTCCATGAGCACATAAGATAAAACAATCCATGTAAAATGATTACACAATATGATATTATGTTAATATTTAACGTAATTCGTTTGCACCTCCACAAATTTTGAATTACTGTCCAGCCATACATACAGACTGTACGCTATTTCTGAATAGTAGTCCTCAACTCATATTTGGACATGAAAGGTGATTTTTTTTTTCTTGGAAAAGGATGCTGACTACGCCAAGTCTAGATGTTTATAAATTAACATTCAAAGGAAAAAACAAACACTCAGATAATATCTACAAGGGCTAATTTCTATACAAACCTTCCATTTCAATCTCATCCAGTGACTTCCCCTGCATGCTGGAAAGGTGTCCTTTCTCCATTGACAAAAGTTTGGAAATCTAGCCAGTTGTGTTGTGGGAACTGGTAATCTGTAGAAGTCGCGGTGAACACGGATGTTGTGACCCAGGAAATCTGCAACCTGATCAAGTCCCCCACCTTATTTTTAAGGGGTGGCCAACATTTTGATGTACTGGGCACAACTGGGTGCCTGTGTCTGACCCATAAGATGTTCCAACATCAGGTATTACTGGTTTTACTTGAATATGTGCCGCTCTTGCCTTACTTGACATTAAGGGTATGCTGGCATCTGAATCATATTCATCATCCTCCGAGTCAGTCCTTGTCAGACATGTCGTCAGCATCATCAGATGATATTTGGTCCAATTGTGGATGTGGAATTTTGTCCTGGGGCCTCATTTATAAAACTTTGCGTGTGATTTTCTCTTTAGTTCCATCTTTCTTTTTCTTCTCTCTCTCCTCAGCTTTTGCCTTCCATGTATGCCAAAATGTCTGTGCCCCAGGGTCAAAGGCCGAGATCTGCAATTCTTTGTCCACACAGTTGGGACATTCTCTGTCAATCTTCAATTTTACTGCTGTTGATCACTTTATGCTGCAGCAGTTTGTCTGCCATTAACTGCATATTGGCATGCGTCTTGCATTATGCATGTCTCTGTCCTTAATTGTGGGCTTTATAATCCAAAAAGGACGTTTCTTGCAGAACTCACTGTAAGAAATCTGTATGTCAGGATACTCCTTAAATTTGTCATGAAGTATTTCCATGGGTTCATTAAGGAATCTCTTCTGTTTTTTCATTTTCTTCTGTGTCAGAGTCTCCTTTTTCCAGTTGTTGCTCTGCTGTTCTCATCTCTTTCCAAAAATTGCTTGAATTTCTCTTCTGTGTGATGCTGTTTTTTTGCTTCTTCCTTGTGTATTTAAGTGCTGCTGACCTCTTTTCATTATTTCTCATTCTCTTGGCTGAGAAGCCAAATTCTAAAAATAATAATGATAATAAGTTGTTTTTCTCTCTCGGAGGACAGATTTTCATATCTGTCTCTCAGCTCAGCAAGAAGAGCATTATGGAAAACCAAAGTTCTTCTTAAGTGTGTGGTGGTGTTGCCATCTGCTTTTTTGACTTGGAGTTTGGGGAGTCAGCCTGCTTCACTTTCTTCATTCTTCATTCTTCATACCGTTTGCGGTATCTCTCGGCAGAGCCTTCCCAAGCTTAACATGGCTTTCATGCAATGCTGCACAAACTTTTGAACGGTTTCTTAGAACCTTTTTCCTTCCCCTTTGTTTTTGACTTAAACGTTGGGCAGCGGGTGAGGTTGGTGAGGGTGGTGTGGGAGGTGGATCAACATCATGTTCTAGCTGCACAGAATCTGGAAAGTTTGGTGGTGTAGTGGTAGAAAGGTGGGACCTTAAGAGCTTTGTTCATTATCTCCCGATAATTTCTTTGATTGGTTCTCCATTATCTCCTTCTTTTGCGTTATTCTCGCTTTGACAAATCTGCAATTGGCTTTTACAACCCCTCTTTCTTTTTTCCTCATGTATCTCTCCCTGTCTCTCTTCAGTCGCTCTTCATATTTGACAGGGTCCTCTTTTAGTCTGTCCCTATAGGACTGAGACTTTTCTGCAGTTGACTTCTGCGGCATCTTAAAAATAGATGAAAAGGCATTTCAACAAATATACATTTGAATAAATACATTAGCATTGTACATTTCAATAAATTAACCCTTGTGGATTGTTCAAATTCACTACCCTTTCGTTATGTTGGTGGCTGAAAACAGCCACTACTTTAAACTGCTGTAAAAATGTATCAGATAAATATTTTTTTCAAATATTTTTGCATACATGTATTAATCAACCTCAGTCCTGATCAAACCTACTAAATTTTCTAAAACATTTCAGGATTTTAACTCTTTAATTGCCAATTTCATAAATGATGTCACAGATTTGGGAAGAAAAACACACAAAATGACTGATTTTCAATATAAAATGTGATTGTGGACTGGATTTTTTTTTACCTTTTATCTTCAGTCTTGGACTTTTTCTCCCTCATTTACTGCTCGTGGCTGTTTTTGCCCCATTGACTGCCATTATAACCACATTTTTTGAATGCAAAGCTACACTACATAATCATGCATTTTTGATTGTTGGTGGTTTTCCCTGTTGGGAAGAGAAAAATGTGACTTTAGATGTGACTATGCACCTGATTCCTCCAGCGAGCTGGAGGATGTATCGTCAGGGATCTGATTGGGGCAAGAAGCTTATCCTCTCTATGGCGAGCTGGTCTCTGCAGCTTGTCATCAAAACGCAGAGCTCTGCTGATTTCATGGAATCTTGAGAGGGACATGGTGAGGGACATGGTGGCTCTAAAAATCACACGACCACTGCGATCATCCCACAGGCAACTGTAGACGCCGGCCAAAATCAGTAGCCCCATGTAGGCATGGAGATCTGTGGAGTCCATCCTGGTCCACTTTCTCATTGTGCGGCGCCCATGGAGGTTGGTCATGCTGACAATGAGGTCAATCATCTCCTCTGTAAAAAACAGATTGAACACAGAATCAATGTTCTGGACCCTTGCCATTGCAAGTCCGTCCCTGGAGTCACGACTCTGGCTGGCTGATGAAAGGGAGTTGTCTCCGCGTTGGTAGAAAACCACACTTCGCCGTTTCTTCCAATCCACCCAGATCCAAGATCCTCCGAATCCTTCTAGCCTTCAGTGGAAGCTAGAGAGGATGATGAGGGTGGCACATCCAAATCAGGATTGGACTCACCTGAGTCTGTGGTGTCAGAGGGAGACAACAATGCATCACGATTGGACTCTCCTGAGTCTGTGGTTTCAGAGGGAGACAACGATACATCAGGATCGGACTCTCCTGAGTCTGTGGTTTGACAACGATACATCAGGATCGGACTCTCCTGAGTCTGTGGTTTCAGACAACGATACATCAGGATCGGACTCTCCTGAGTCTGTGATTTCAGACAACGATACATCAGGATCGGACTCTCCTGAGCGTGTGGTGTCAGAGGGAGATGATGATACATCCTCCAGCTCGCTGGAAGAATCAGGCTGCATAATCACATCTAAAACTTCACTACGAGTCAAGCCCTTTCTCATGTTGCTTGCTGCTCTTTTCACCATCAAATGACCAGCAGGCTTACATGCAAGTGTTGAAATCCACTCGCTTTGTTTTTGTTTAGTCTGCATTTCTCACCATCAAAAGGCAGCAGATGCATAAATACACTTACTTGTTTTAGTTTACTCAATGTAGTACTGAGAGCTGAGGTGCATGTTTTGATTTTCTCAGGTCACATCAAGGTGAGTTCCCACACTCTCTCTCACACACACAGACACACACACTTTAATATGCTATTATACTCCATATAACTCCATGTACAATCCAGAATCTAAGCTTTTTTTTTTGCACAGGCCTATCTAAATGGTTAATGGTGCCAACTGGTAATCAACAGTAAAAATTACACATTTTACCTCTTCCCAACAGGGAAAACCACCAACAATCAAAAATGCATGATTATATGGTGTCATGGCTTTGCAATCAAAAAATGTGGTTATAATGGCAGTCAATGGGGCAAAAACAGCCACGAGCAGTAAATGAGGGAGAAAAAGTTAAAATCTAATCCTGCACAAAAACTAACAATGCATCAAAACCAATGTTGTTTCTCATCTTTGACATGTCCAAGACTGTAATAAAAGGTAAAAAAAAAATCCAGTCCACAATCACATTTTATATTGAAAATCAGTCATTTTGTGTGTTTTCTTCCCAAATCTGTGACATCACTTATGAAATTGGCAATTAAAGAGTTAAAATGCAGATTTTTTTTTGAAAATTTAGTAGTTTTGATCAGGACTGAGGTTGATTAATAGATGCATGCAAAAAATATTTGAAAAAAATATTTATCTGATACATTTTTACAGCAGTTTAAATAGTGGCTGTTTTCAGCCACGAACATACGAAAGGGTAGTGAATTTGCCCACAGTGTACTGTTGGGTTTTGGAAAATTTTCAAACCATTTTCCTAAAATGTGTGTTAAAATAAGATTGGTCAGTGAAAATCATTCCATTTGCTGTAACACAGAAAAAGTTATGGCCAAATTTACACTCAAAATTACCCCTTAGTGGCTGAAAACATCCCCAACAGCACATAAGGGTTAAATATACATATGTAATTCATGCAATATTATATGCAATATTTACCTTGTTTTCTTCTCCAAGTGGGTGAAGTCAGACATGTGCTGTGATGTCATCGTTCATTTCCATAGAAACAACCCAAACAATCTTTCATAAAAACTTTTTAAAGGGACATTACAGCGTTGTGGTGGAAATGACGGCAATACTGTGGGACAACTACATTTTGTATATAAAATCACATTAATAGTTGTCTGACCTTAAATACCACAATTATATTTTGATTATTTTACTGATACTTTATTCAGTCATATAAAAAAAAAAAATAGATATTTTTCATTATTGAAGATCAGAAGTCTGGGTGTGGGACAAGCACAAAACAGCAATATTTATGCAAATATTGCTATAATGATGTTTAAAAAGGTGAAAAAATCGTCGTAGACTACTTGTAAAAAGTTCCTAAAGTACTTTCATTGTAAAGTTAACTATGAAAGTGTGAATTTTTCAAAATTAAATGTTTTTCATAAAATATGTATTGAATGTATAAGTATCTAATAACTTTAAATCCAATACCAATGTGACATGTATTTACTTCATACATATTATTACCCTTTTATTGCATTGTATTTTGTTATTTATAGCGTATCTTATTTACAGCATATCCTATATCCTTCATATTTGTAAAATTGTAGATGGGGAATTTGTGGTTAGCCTCAGTGCCAGGAGCTGACTTGTTGTAGCCCAGTATAACTAATAGGGTGCCTATCCACTACATACAACTTACCATTAATACATTACATTAAACCAACATACAGATCAGATGCAGGCAGTGCAAGTGTTCTTAAAAAACAAAGTGATGCCTCTGATGACATGACCCTCTAAACTGTATGGTTCTCCCAAGTCATATTTGGGTGGGGTTCACTGTTTAATACACACTCAGATATTATACCGACTGAAGCTGCGTGTTTAGACAATGTTCTACTCAACATTGTCCACATAAAGCATGACACACACACACAAATAACTTCACTAAGTTGTAGATGAGATTTAATTTACCTCTCCAACCTTGGTGAGTGGGCCGAGCTCTGGACTGGTCTGATTTGGGTGGCTGACGGCTGTATTGTTAGGCTTTGGTTCTGACCCAGCAAACAGAGAAACAAACACAGACTAGGAGTGCAATTAACAGAATTTGTTTTAATAATTGTTCATTTCTTTAGGTGGCCAAGGAAAGCTAACAAGAGGTAGATTGGCTATGGGCTGGATATCTGGGGCAGGCAGATGAATGTCCAAAATGTTCATGCAGCAATCCAAACGAGATGGTTGAGTGAAGGAGTGAGTAGAGATGCAGCAAGGAACACCACGGCAGCAGGTCTCGTGGTGTAGGTCTGAACAGGAACAAAAAAGACAGGACGTTAGCAAAAACATGGTAACTACTCAAAAACGAAAACTAACAGCCCAAATTCAACGGCACTTACAGTTACTGCACTGGTAGGTCCAACAATCTGGCGCCAAGGAGAGCCAAGCCCAAGCAGGTTTGCTGAGTAGAATTGGAAGCAGCTGCGCAGGGAGGTAGATTCACAGCCACGCCCCTTGACCTACTTCCAGGAGAGTTTATCAAACACCCATACAGACACCCAACACACAGTGGGGACAAACACACATACACACACCACGGACACAGTGGGGACAAAACAAGGGGAGAGAGGCACACATAACGGGGAGAACAGCTGCCGACATAACAGTATGGATGCTCTCAGTGGTCAGCTGTAGAAGATGAAACAGAGACAAAGGACAATAAAGACAAAATCCTGGGAACGTACTATTAAAGAGGATATTTGACATCTGAATAAGAAAAAGAAGAAGACATACCTCTTCAGTCTCAATTGTGGATGGGGGATTTGTGGCACCACAAATCTTTGGAGTCATCAAGGCCTGTAAAATGAAAAAAAGATATATATATTATATATAATCATAAATATCATAAATACAATATGTTCCCTGTGTAGTATTATGTGAAAAGATATCATGGCTGTATTTCTATGAGTGTTTTGTGGAAAACATGTAGTCTCTGAAACGGTTCTCTAGTCACTTAACTCATGCGCACAAACAGCGAGTTGGACCTTCCATTTCGTTTAAAAAGCAAGACAGCGGCTGCTGTTGCAAGAGAGAGAATTGTGTGGGAGAAAATTGCTGCTCGAGTCAATGCGTAAGCATTGACAGTATTAATTTCATATTTAGTCTGTAGATTATGAAAACTATACTGTGATGAATACAGCATTTGATTACTTCGTTGTATATCACTTGCTAGAATGATTGCACTTTAGAATAAGTCGCTGTAAGCTTTCACACGGAGTGACTTTTTAGTCCTTTTATAGTTCTTAGATTTTGTCATGAATTTTCGTCAGTGCTGTTGAGTGGGTGCTCATCCACTAGATGTACCTAAACAACGTATCATTCACATTTAACAAACATACAGATCCAAATGCAGGCAGTCCAAGTGTTCTTATAATAGTTGGAAACGGTGTATGTGCAATATGTTTATTATAGTTTATATAAGTTCGATACTTTGATAAGTTATTAGTAGTAGTGTTTAAAGTAATAATAATCAGCAATGCACACATATTTTTTGTCAACACCGTCAGTTTTTCGTCAGATGTATGTTTTTGTTAATTTTTTGGGAAAACAAATATTCTTCCTTCAGTTTATGTTGTTTTTGTAATAATGGACCATCTGATCTACATCACATCTACATAGTTTTTACAATATTGAAATTAAAATCAAAATTTGAAAATACAAATTTAGAAAGCTGGGTTTTCAGAATAGTGTGAAATTACAACTTAAGTTTATATATTGTATTTTTTTGACACAGAGTAGTTACTGTAAACACTATCACAACATACTTCAGAACTTTAGATTCTTGTTGGATTGGAAGAATTTAAATTGTATACTTTTTAGTGTGTCTGACGGAGTTGACACAAATCCAGTTCTGAAGGGAAACATGTTTATTTGTTAAAAATGTGTTTTTATTTAGAACCTGTTCCTTTACATGGTTAAATAGCTAAGACCTTTCTCTGCAGAAACATATAACTCTAATTGATATATAGTGTATTTTAAAAAAAGTTTTTTTAAAACGTGTTTTGTCCTGACTCTCAAGAATTGGTAGACATGTCTCTATGTGGGAATGTTGCAATTTGGCCTCCAGTGACCTCCAGTGATTAATGTGTAAAGCCTGTTTCTTTCACTTAACAACTTTACAGTAGTTATTACGTTATTCAATGGTATTTCTCTACAGCGGCCTCAGCCTTCGGGACCCAGGGACCCTGGCACACACGCACGCACTCACATACCCCACACCCGCAGGGTCGCTGAGAGCCAAAGGCCAATGGGTTGTAGCGAGAAAATCCAAAAATGTGTGTGTCCACAAATGTGATGTTGACGTGAAATGATACAATGAGGCAACATCCAGAGCACAACGCGACGATGACGAGAAAGTTGACTTTGAAATGTGTGAAATGAACTGAAATGAAATTAACTGAAATGAATTGAAATGAACCTTGAATATATTTTGAATAAAAACCCTTTGTAAAGTAAATGAACGAAACAAGTGACACAAGGGTTATTAAGAGTTTCTTGAAGGAAATTACTGTAAAGCTATTTCAGCGATGGAAACACCTTTACACGCCGCTAGAAGCTGTTTAGGGCACTTGAACATGATTATGACATAGAAACTTCCTTTATAAGAGATTCTTGAAGGAAATGACTGTAAAGCTATTTTAGCAATGGAAATAAGCTTTACATGACGCAAGAAGCTGTTTAGAGCACCTTGAACATGATTCTGAAACAGAAACATCTTTATAGGAGTTTCTTGAAGGAAATGACTGTAAGGCTATTTTAGCGATGGAAACAACTTTACACGACGCAACAAGCTGTTTAGAGCACCTTGAACATGACTCTGACATAGAAACTTCTTTATAGGAGTTTCTTGAAGGAAATTACTGTAAGGAAATTTTGCGATGGAAACAACTTTACAGGACGCAACAAGCTTTAGAGCACTTTGAACATGAATGTGACATAGAAACTTCTTTAGAGCACTTTGAACATGAATGTGACATAGAAACTTCCTTTATAAGAGATTGTTGAAGGAAATGACGAATGGTATTTTAGTGATGGAAACAAGCTTTACAAGCCGCAACAAGCTGTTTAGAGCACCATGAACATGATTCTGAACCAGAAACATCTTTATAGGAGTTTCTTGAATGAAATGACTGTAAACCTATTTCAGGGATGGAAACAAGCTTTACAAGCCGCAACAACCTGTTAAGAGCACCTTGAACAGGATTCTGAAACAGAAACATCTCTATAGGACTTTTTTGAAGGAAATTACTGTAAAGGTTTTTTAGCGATGGAAACAACTTTTCACGCCATGTTTAGAGCACCTTGAACATGATTCTGACATATAAACTTCCTTAATAAGATGGCACAGACCGAATTTGAAGTTGATCGGATGAAATCTCTAGGAGGAGTTTGTTAAAGTACGACATGCGGAAATGGCCAAAATCGCAGTTTTTGAATTACCGCCCCTCAGAAAGCCAATTCATTTGCAAACATTGGTGAATATCGAGAGTTTTGATGCACAAGGTCTGCGGTACTCTGCCATTGCAAATGTAGTGGTTAACAGTTCATCCTATGCATATACAGACTACCTAACAATTCTCTACAATAAACAAACTTCTTAATCCTCATGCCCTCTTCGGTCATTTTTGTACATTTTTCTCAAGTTTTTTTTTTCATTTTGTGATCATCTTTGCTGTGTTACTTCTTATGGCATTTTTTGTAGGAATCCTTCTTTTCAGTCAAATTTTTTAAATCCAGTGTTTTTTACTCTTACAAGTCTTTTATACTTAAATGATTCATTTTGTACCCTCTGGACACCTTCGAGGCAAAAATGTCCACGCACACAAAAACTGTTATTAAATCATCATATATCAATATTATTTTCTGCTTTTTTTTCATGGATCACTTAAACAACTTCAAACCTAATCAAAACCACCAAACATTCAATCATTTTCAGGATTTTAACCCTTTACAGGCCAGTTTATGTATTTGAAGTATGTCATTATTTATAAAAAAAAACACACAAAAAATGATTTTTTTCCCATATAATGAATAATATGTAGATGGGTCTTTGGTGGTGATAAGAGGCTTGGATATGTCAAAGATAAGCAACAAAACTGATTTGATTGCATTAGTATTTTTTATGTAGTTCCAGATACTCCCTCTGGACACCTTCGAGGCAAAAATTGCCCCATTCACTTCCATTATAACCACATGTTTTGATCTCACTGGCTTCCTCTTACATGCATACTAGTCATATTTGACATTTTTACAGTATTTCACCAGATTCAACCATTTTACCCTTGTAGGCCGATGCATGAAATTATAGGTATATTATGGAGCTCTGTGTGTGTGTGTGTGTGTGCATGCATGTATGCATGTCTGTGTGAGAGAGAGTTTGTGAAAATCTGTAAACAAACAATGATAATTTTAGTGGTGAAAAAAGCGCACCTTACTTTTGCCAGTTATTTTATGGAGTCGTGTGTGTGTGTGTGCATGCATGCGTGTGAGAGAGAGTTTGTGTAAATCTGGGTGAAAAAAAGGCTTCTTTTGAAGGATGCATTTCATGTGTCTTTGAAGACGTGCTTGAATAAAAACATTGTCTCATGCATTTGTTGTAAACAGAAACAACCATTAGTGTGTTGATGCACCTGGCTCTAGAGAAGGAGAAAGACCTGGAGCAAGGAGAAGGAGCCTTTATCTTCCAGCCAACTGCAGGACTCATCTGAAGATGACTGGAGTCTGACAAAATGGTCACTGGTATCCTCCAATTCTGTGAGTGCCTCTAACCCTTCCTCTGAAAGTGGAGAGGACACTGAAGATCCTGTCCATCCTAACCTTGAATGGACAGTGAAGAATTGGCATCCAAATGAAATGCTGACATAACAGAATGCATGGTTTTATACTGTAAGGCAGTGAGATCAAAACATGTGGTTATAATGGAAGTGAATGGGGCCATTTTTGCCTCGAAGGTGTCCAGAGGGTGTATCTGGAACTACATAAAAAATACTAATGCAATCAAATCAGTTTTGTTGCTTATCTTTGACATATCCAAGCCTCTTATCACCACCAAAGACCCATCTACATATTATTCATTATATGGAAAATAAATCATTTTTTGTGTTTTTTTTTAATAAATAATGACATACTTCAAATACATAAACTGGCATTTAAAGGGTTAAAATCCAGGAAATGATTGAATGTTTGGTTTTGATTAGGTTAGAAGTTGTTTAAGTGATTTATGAAAAAAAAGCAGAAAAAAATATTGATATATTGAGACCCTTCTCATTCAGTGGTTGTTTTTGTTGTTTAACAGGGACCTGAAGCATTACGTGGAGGCGGCAAACATTGGTGAATATCGAGAGGTTTGATTTCAAATGTAGTAGTTAACGGTTCATCTCCATGCATATACAGACTACCTTTAACAATTATCTACAATAAACAAACTTCTTAACCTCCCTGACCACAGGGGACAGCAGAGAGAAATGAGAGAGTGACTGAGGGGGTGGGGTGTAGGGGGTGTGGTGGTTGAAGGAGCAGGGGAGGGTCAGGACACTGCATTGTAAAAATACTTTTGTAAAAATCTAAATAACTTTAGAGATTTTCATTGCAAAAGGTTTATACAATGTTTTCCATGCTCGTTCCATGAACCACAAACAATTAATGAACGCGCACATGTTGAACGGTCAAAAAGACAATAACAGATTAAGGGCAATAAGATAATTAAAAAAGTAAAGACACCTTTTACAGACTCTGAAATACACCAAAAGAAACTACTTCCTACTAATCTGCACTGAACATTCCTTAGCCATGGTGCAATGGGGACAACAGATGTGGCTAATACAGCGCTAAAGGGACACAGGAAGCAAAGCTCATCATCCTCACAGTGGCAGACCACGTGTAACAACACCTGGATAGGATCAATACATCGGAATCTCACAAGTGCAGAGGCCTGTACTGCCGTACAAAGCCAAAACACAGTAACTACATATTTGGTCAAAATTGAGTTTAGACTGGAAATGGGCTTTGTAACATCGCCTACGTCTTGTGACAAAAACTCCTGGTTCAACTGTATCCCGTTTCAGAGAAATCACTATGTCAAATTTGCAGTAACTACAAAATCCAAGCTAGTACCAAGGCAAACCGCAGTATGTGAAGTTACTGCATTCTACCCTTGTTTACCCAACTTTGACTCGGTAGCTAGTACCAAGGCAAAGTGCAGTAAGTGAAGTTACTGCGTTTTTTTTAAATGTCTTGCAAAATTGACTGTGACACACGAAATGGACATATGCACACCATCTCACGCAACAACACAATTTTTCATATAAAGTAAGGCAGCATACTACTGTGACTGTGCCTAACGCATCTGCTATATAATGTTGTCTAGCTTGGGAGTGTTCACACACACACACAAACACACATCATGTTATTCTGTTTGAGTTATGTTGTTAAATGTATATGAATTTTTAAGTGCCGTTTTATAAGTAACCTTGGTATTTAATGAATTCATTTTCAATTAACATAAAAACAAACACAAACCAAAATACCAACATTTTGATTGTGTGTAAAATTATAAGGATGTTTTGGGGAAAATAATGAGAATGACAATTTAATCATTTAAGACTGATGTAACAGGGACATTACGACAAAATACTATTCTTGAATGAAGGTTACTACCAAGCACTTTCAACACTCAACCTATAAACATCCATAAACAAAACATAAAACCAATTAAAACAAATGAAAATGTATAAGGAATAAAAAAAGAAAGTTGGATTAACACATTTCAATTGTAGATACTGCACTCTGCCTTTGTAATAGTGTTTTAGTTGCTTGAGGTTAGACAAAGGCAGAGTGCAATATCTACATTTTTAGGGTCAAAGGTCATATCAATGGTCTTTTTTTTATGTATAACATTTTCCTTCCTGTAAAGGTATTACATAAAAGTATCAACACTATTGTACCTACAACATGTTTGGCGGGCCTGTATGAAAACTTTGAAGCCATTTTTCTCAGTTTCAGTGTTGGCGTAGTTACTGCACTTTGCCTTTGTAGGGCAGTGTACTACGAAGCACGATCAACTTGTCCTGGATCTCTTTCAGTAATCCGGCTTCACCTAACCTAACAACCGCGGTCCCGCATAACCTGTACTACGACGCTGGTTATCAACTAGTTTAGTCAACTCAGGGTTTCCCAATCCAGCGGCGCGCGCGTTCACATAAAAGAGGCGGTGTTTGCGCACCACGACCAATCGCAAACATCTACCAGAGCCGCTTGTTATATAAGAAGAGCAAATTATAATTCTCCATAAATATGAAGAACACAGACACGGTTTTACAGGTCGCTGCTTCCTAAAACAGGATAAAAAAGCTGGCATAAAAATAAATAAATAGCCAACGCTGTAGATGTTTAAATCACAATGCTTATTAATATCACTTCCTCATCAGTCAGGACCAAGATCTGACCATAATTAAACTTGTGCTTTCCATAAACTGTCGTTGCTTTAGCCTATTATTTCAGTTGCAACCCTGGCAGTGGAAGCGATTGTTAGAGCAAATAAAACATATAAAAACATAATTCGCATTGGCGACACACGGCTCAAGAAGCCGATAAGTAATTCCCTCCCATTAAAATATATTGGCTACATTTCATACAAATACCCATGTTAACGGGGTTGTTGGTCTCTAAAAAAAATAAATGTAAAAATGTTAACTTTTATGAGCGCACCCCTCTCTCCACCTCTCTCTCTCTCTCTCTCTCTCTGCACCGAGCTCTGCCTGATCTTCTTTAAGAACGGTAACCGTAACGCCGTTATCAATCGACCTATTGATTGGTCAGTAGGCGGTGCTTTTACCCCGGTTGATCTCTGATCTCCAACTTAACCTGCTCCCGACCAGGTTAGGTGTTCAGCATGAGTTACCACGGTGATTGAACCCGATAACAACTGATCCACCTTCGTAGTACAGAAAATCCTGGGTTGAGCCTTAAGTTAGCTCGTTAATGAATCCTGCTTCATAGTACAGGCCTCAGGCCTCTGGACCTGTCCAGGATGGCAACAATAACCGCAAGAAACTGACCAATCTGGTGCTGGTCATCGGCGCTCGGGCTCTAATAAAAGACCATACAATTTGTACTGATTGCAAAAAGAATTGCGTAAATAATGTAGCTAGTCTGTACTTAAAAGATCTTACCATTACCATTATCTAAATAAACAATGGATGTATTTAGATAACCAAGGAGGTGTAATCATTATGTCGTGCTAGGTTAGCCTGCAGTTTTGTGAACAGAGCTTCTCTTAATACATCCATGGCTTTATCCCTTATCCACGTTACAGGCTTTACAGCATACAGCCCTCGGATGTATCGTAAGATAAATGTTAAACCCTTAACCCACATCGGCTCTTAGGGACATATAAGATACTGAGGCTGAACAGCTTCTCCTTTGCTCTCGGGAGTTCGTGTACGGACATGGTAACAAAGCTGGACACCTTTTGGCTCAAAAACAGCATCTAAAGCATTTACTGCATTTAAACAAGGCACTTATGCCGCCCACTCTCATGCAAGTGTCATAAATAATATAAAATAAGTGGAGCAGTGTGATTGAGCTTAGTTTATTTTGTATACTTATTTATTTTTTTGGCTTTAAACCTCTATTGTTTGCTGTGATTTTCCTATATTATTTGCTGTGATTTTCTTATATTGTTTGCTGTGGTTTCTATATATTGTTTGCTGTGATTTTCTTATGTTTGCTGTGGTTTTACGTTATATGTGCTGTGGACTATTTATCTCCCTCTCTCTCACAAACTGCAACAATAGACACTAATTGACACACCTGTAGAACCCCGTTCATCAGCTCTGATTTGCCAGCTGATCAGACCACTCACAATAAAAGGAAACTAGATCTCTTACCAGAGGAGGCGCTGGAAGGATGGACGTGCTGTGTGCTGTACGGAATAGCAGCGGATCGGATTGCTGAGCTCCTGTTCTCTCGGAGTCACTAATGGCTGGATTTCCTGTGCCCTGCTGGAGCCGATCCCTGCAATGTCAACGCTCGCAAAACTCCTATTGAAGGGAAGTGGTCCTTGTTATCCCGCACTGATACATGTCTAGCTTGTTTTGGCATTTGAGCTCGAGCCGTTGTTAGTAGATGTCAATTTCTGTGACGGTGCCAGATTCAGCAGCGGATGGCAGAGCAGCGGAGGCGCAATGTTGTTGATGAGGTGTATAAAAGGAAAGTCGTCACTTTTATCACCTGACACTGTTTTGAAGTTGCCAGACAAGGATCGGGTTGCGATTGATTTTATCATTTCCTTAATGACAGAAGCAGAGCGGCACCCCGGAATTCCTGGTCCCGGACTTCTGGATGTGGAACGGACTATTTGAAAGCACCGTGGGAGCGAGACATTCGATGCCGGCGGCAGAGGAAAACCCGGAACTAACTCCAGTCTGGGCTGAACTTGGATAGGCTTTTACCCTGGGACAGAACATTGAATCATTCCTTGGGTTTAATTGTCTCCTAGGTCTTTAGTTGAGATGTTATTTTAATGTTTTAAACTTAACTTTTAATAGCAATAAATTACTCTTTTTATATATATTTTGTCTGGTCGTTTCTCGCTGTGTTGGTGTGGCCCGGGAATCTAGTTTTATTTAAAAGTAGCAAACTTCTAAAAGTTATATATATATATATATATATATATATATATATATATATATATATATATATATATATATATATATATATATATATATATATATATATATATATATATATATATATATATATGAGATCTGCTTCTCTATGTAAGTGACCCTTTGGCAAGCATCCCACGTAACCTGACTTTGTTGAACTCTTTCGGTCGTCTGTCTGGATAAGCTAAATATCTCTAAAAGTGAATACTTCACAATCAAACAATTAGCTGTAGACATATCGCCATCAACTATACCCTTTATAGTTAAACAACACAGGATTTAAATAACTTGGCATTACAATTACACGATCCTTACGAACAATGCGAGAGCAAAATCTTACTTCATTAACAACGACGGTCAAATCTGATTTACAAAGATGGAATGACCTGCCGTTGTCCTTGGCCGGTAGGATACAAATTATAAAAATACTTGATACTTGTATGTTTTTCAATGTCTGCCCATTTTCCTTCCCAAATCCTTTTTCACAGCTATAAATTACATTATTTCATCATTCATCTGGGCTGGCAAACGGCCAAGGGCAAGTCGTATACACTGCTTTGTAGGGATAGATCGGCTGGGGGACTGGGTCTACCCAATCTAATCGGCTACTACTGGGCAGGCAACGTCCATAAGATAATATCTTATATCTAATCCAGTTGGTGCCAGAGTGAGTCAGCCTCCTGCTCCTCGTCCCCGTTAGCTTTAACATGTAGCACCTTGCCCTTTTCCCTGTCAAGCTTTACCTCTAATCCGGTTGTTGTTGGAACTCTAAAAATTTGGACGCAAATAAGACGCCACTTCAGATGGCTCACCCTCCCTCTAGCAACTCCTATTTCCAATAATCACCTGTTCATCCCAGCAAAGATTAACCCACGATTCTCAATTTTAGAAAACAAAGGGCTACGTAGTTTGGGAGACCTGTACATTGATGGTATATTTGCGAGCTTCAACCTATTAATCTCTACCTTCAATCTACATAAATCAGACTTTTTCCGGTACTTCCAGTTGCGGGACTTTGCGAAAACACACGTCATTCCCACAGATACCAACACCCAGTGCCGGCCCGAGCCTTTTGGGGGCCCTAAGCAGAATTTGATTGGGGGGCCCCCCCTCCCACCACGCGGAGTCACCAGTGCTTGACGATTATTGACACAAATGTCACGCCATAATGTTACATTATAAATGAATACAGTGAGGGTTTTTTATTATATATATATATATATATATATATATATATATATATATATATATATATATATATATATATATATATATATATATATATATATATATATATATATTATTTAGAACTACTGTCCCCCCCCAGGGCAGAGATGCCCCTATTCTATTTGTGCAAAAGTGGATGCAAACGATGAGGGGGGGTCTGGGGGTGCACTGTAAAAAAAAAAAAAGTTGACACAACTTACAATTTTAAGGCAACAAACTTCAGCAACATTTTAAGTTGGGGAAAAAAACTTAACTTTTTAAGTTTTTCTTCTGAGTTGGTCCAACTTTCAATTTTAAATGTGCTTAACTTAACTCCAAGTTGCGATAACTCACAACAATATATTAAGGTAACTTTAAAACCTTACTTATCTCAACCTAACTCAAAGTTGCAGTAGCTTATAATTTCAAATTGGGAAAACTTCAAAACCTTACTATATATATAGAGTTCAGCGAATCACTCAACACGCCAATTAAGAGCCAGAGAGTTGGTGTAGAAAATACATGGCCCAAACTACACAAAATAAAGAGCAAAAATAAACGTCTGTCTGGCGGCAAACTAAAGCAGTGACCAAATCCAAAATTTCGTGTACACTTGAACAGATATTTATTTTTTAGGTAAGCATTTTCTAATTGGTAAAAAGGCACTTTTTCTACTCACCCCCACAGTACAAGACTGACTTCTGCTACAGCAACATCTCCCCCATCTTTGCACTCATCGCCATCTCCATAAGGGAACAGACTAACTATGCATAGATAACTCATAGAACCCCACTTCAAATCAATCATCAAAAATGCTAAACTATACCTTTAAATAAAGGTATAGTTATACATATAAAGTATATATGGATAATAGTAGTTGTGGATGTCAGTTAACAATTCTTATTTTTTTAGATTAGTTAGGCTGACAGACAGAGGAGAGTAAAGATGGAGAGAAAATGAGATGAGAGAGGTAAAGAGAAATAAGGGAAGAGGACAAAGAAGAGCAAGGGAGAGATGAAAAGAAGCGATACAAGTGGGGCAGAATAAAACCCGTAAAGATAGGATCCATCTCAAATATTGGATATTTATATCAGTCCACAATTGGGCAGCATGACGTTAACAATTAAAACCTGGCCCAACATCAGAAAAATAAATTTGTTCTCAAGGGATCTGCCTCTTGCAGCCCAACATTAGAAGCTGAAACAATGGGATTACTGAAGGAGTTTGTTTTTGAGGGATCTGACTTAAGCAGAGAGATCTGTTCCAAGCTCCAAGAACACCTTCTGAAATGTTTCGAAGGTGTACCTCAGTTCCTTGGGAAACTGAATGTTTAAGGCATATATCAACCCAAAGAGCAAAGCAAAGGCCGTCGGCAGGTCAGGGAGGTCTTGTAAGACGATGTCTTCTTCTAGAACCACAGCTACATTTGCCACTCTTGCAGGCGCCGTACTTTGATCATCCTCCCATTGTAGTAAGTAATGAGGCCCTTTGTCTGCTCCTCTTCTGGGTCAGTATCCTTGTGATGGCAGACAGGAAAGACAGACATAGTAAATCAAACTGACAGACGTTTTACAAGCTTTAGTGCATTTGTACATGTTGTATTAGTACTTTTACTTCTTCCCCTGATTATAAGCAAGTGTGTATCTAGTAGGACTGTCAAAGAATATTCTAAATATTTTTTGTTAAAAAAAACAAAAAAACAGATTTGAATGTGAAAATGTACAATATGTTTGAATATTGTAAGAGTAAAAACTGGCACTGCTGCGGCTATCTGCCTCGCGGGATCGTTCATGGGCCATTCAGCTTTCTGACTGAGACGATCTGGGTTTAGTAATTGGGCATGCTGAGGACCTATCAGGCGGCTGCAGGTACCGGAAGTAAACAAACAAAGAGGGCAAAGAAAATTAAGACAGTACAAAGACGCTAACGTAAATCTTAAATTGCAGAGTCAACGAGAAAAAATTGGTGTACAATTCATGGAATAGCAAGAGGCTTGGTTGTTAATAACCAAATTACGAACTGCTCTGTGACAGCGCTATAATCCGCGGCCTGTCCTTCCTCCTGAACACTCCAGACAGAGAAAGAAAAAGAGCGAGGACTAACTGTACACCAGTAGTTATGTCTCTCGTTGTACTGGTTTGCCCTCTTATGGACAGATTGCGCAAAAATAAATATTCAAATGTATTCAAACCTCTGTGGTTTTTGGAACAAATATTCAAACGTCATTTTTGGCCAATTTTGACAGCTCTAGTATCTAGTGAGACATTTATTACACTTTGTGTCAGTTTATTTCTAAAAATCAGAGGACCTTGAGAAGAGATCTAGGAGGTGTAACATCCGTATTACGGGCATACCGGAGGGCGCTGAGGGCACCCATCCTACCTCCTTTATTGAATCCTGCCTTGGAGAGATCTTCGGGACCGACGCCTTTCCCAGAGCCTTGACCGCACAGAGTGGCTATCCAGAGGAGACAGGGCGGCACGCCTCGCCCCTTCATAGCCTGTATACACCACTTCCAGATGAAGCAGAGGATAATGCAGCTCGCGCGAGAGAGTTCACCATTGTCGTACAGAGGCTCGGAGATCCACATATATGCCGACTACAGCGCTGAAGTGGCCAAAAAGAGATCCACCTTCCACCCTGTCAAAGTAAAGCTGAGAGCCGCGGGCTACCGCTTCAGTCTGCTCTTCCCTGCCAAGCTCCGGGTGATCGTAGA
>CM046792.1:11667935-11730435 GCA_025617405.1 Perca schrenkii
TATGTGTATGGGTGTAGGGAGGAGTTGAGCCCCGCGTCAGTCAAGTGCAATAACGTTCTTTATTAGACCCCGCTCTATCGCTATCGTTGCTATCTGTCTTATAAAACCTCCTTGCTTCTCTCCTGAATCAGAAGATGGGGAGATGCAGTTGGGGCGGCATTATATAGCTAGCGTAATCTATTGTCTTACCTGTTATTTAGACATTAAAGTGTACGATACCTCACGTTAGTACTAACGTTACTTTAAAACACTATTCCACAACACTGACTTGAATTGAACCCAATTAATAGCTTAACTGTTGGTACTAGGGTGTTTATTTTGACCCATCTAGCAGTTCATCCAATAAGCAGCCTGAGGAAAGCTTTGAGTGAAAGCTTCTCAGCCAATCAGAGGCTTCTACCCGCCTGCCCACAGGCTGCGTCGTCACCAGCAAGTGATCCAATGAAATGAATGACGTTTGTGCGCAAGCTTTTCAAGCAAGCTCAATGAGACAGACACAGAGTGTAGCTATTAGCTAGCTAATATGAAACGCAAAGCGAAGCAAAGCAGCTTGTTTTCATCTAAATTCAGCTAGAAACACTCCAAGGAGCAGGAGGAGGACATTTTAAGTAACGCGGTTACAAGTGACGATTTAACATCCTGCTTCCTGCCGCCCTCTCCCCATCAAGTCCTCCCGTAGCCACACCGTCACACCAGCAAGGCAAGTAGTGTCTTAACGTTATTAGTGTCTGGCTGTCTAAATGAAGGGGGAACCTGAATACATTTGTCTTATTTTAATTCTTGGCCCGTCCAGTTTTCTGGAGGCCCACACTTATATACTGTCTATGGGCCTACCTACAATCAAAATCCTGGCGCCGCTAGCGCCTGCCACGCACCAGCTGAGTGAGTGTGGATTTCAAGTTGCGGCTTTCGTCGCTGTTTGTGACTTTGCCTGAGATTGAGTGACAAGTGTACTCGGTGTACTCGCCCTGTTGTTTATCTGGTTGCCATGACTTGGCGAGTGATGACGTCCTGTCACTGTTCCAGTTGAGTTGAGAGAGAGCGGATGACAGTTGGCTTGAGTTCAGTAGAGCACACGGCTCTGTAGAGTCGTGGAATTACGACTTTATATACTACATGTACATAGGAACAGAAAACCCTGTTGTGTGTCTGCCCTATTTCTGATACTGTGGCAGCAGAAATCAACATAGAGGACCTGGGTAGCTATTATTATTATTATTATTATTATTATTATTATTATTATTATAGCTACATGTTGAATCGGCTGCAGGGTTACTCTGACAGTTTTATATTTTTATAAAGATACCCATTTTAGGCCTACCAATAATACTTTTATAACAGTACCCATAATAATTTAGAATATTTTTAGTTTAGGTTCAAGCAACCGAAAGCCGACACTGTTAGAAATTTATAAAGTTACTAGCTAGCTAACGTTCCCACAATTACGAAATAGTATAATCACACAAGTATTTAAACTTACCTGTCTGAAAAGACTTTTCCGAAGTTTAAACGGTAACGTTAGCTAGCTAAGTTACATGCTTAGACAAGTAGCTAGCTAGCTACCGCATTTATCAGCTAAGGTTAGTCTAACGTTAGCTAACATAACCTGCTAGCTTACAATTATCCGAAGCTAGCGGCGAGCGTTAGCTTTGGGCCAAACTGTTGTCAATAAAGTAACACCTAACTTATCCACTCATTTATCATACAATTATAAAATCATACAATTTTATATTTTAACAGAAGGACAGGTTCAAACTTGCCTGTGTGGGGCAACTGTATAGTGGGCTCCAGGTTCCATGCAGCTCCACTCCAAACAGCCAGTGCGGGGATCTGATGACTTCAAATGACTATCTTCAACTCGGAAAGTTGGCTTTCACGCATTTCACAACAAAAACATATGAGTTATCAGAACTTTTGCTCTAGTTGTGCATCCCAACTGAATGATGTATTTTGTGATGACTTACTAAATGCCGTTGAATCATACAAATTTTTAATCAAATATCAATAATTTATATTTTCAATTCTTAAACACTTAAAATACTTTTTCATGTCAACAAAATTAAGTTGGAGTTTTTACAGTGTGCTCCCCCAGAATATTTTGAATTTGGTAGATGTGATTTCCTGTATTCTGGTGCATTTTGGGGATGGTCAGCTAGAGAAGGGCAATACCTAAATTTGTTCAGATTCATAACCTTTTGCTTTTTGATTTATTAAGGTAGTGACTTCACACAACTACTTGGGCTTCAGGGCCAAACAATACTGACATACTCTGTTAGTAGGAAGTAGGGCTGGGCGATATGGCCTCAAAAAAATCCCTGATTTTTTCACAAAGAATCTGATTCATGATTTAAATCGACCCCCCCCCCACACACACACACACACACACACACACACACACTTAAAATTTATCTGCAGATGACAAATGACAAGATCTCACACACACACACACACACACACACACACACACACGCACACACACACACACACACACACACACGGGGCATGTATACCATTATGATTATTCATGCCAATTTTATGTAAATATTGGTTTGAGTGTTTTCCCTATCATTGTATTGGGGGGGGGCGCCCTCTGTGTAAGAGTGAAAAAATTATATTATGCTATATATTGAACAAACCTGTGAAACGAAATTTTCCACAATAGAAACATGATTTAAATGAGAAAACGTACTGTTCTAGCTATAAAAATGGCAGAATCACCCACAGTGCAAGATATTTCAAAAACCGCTTCATACACGCTTCAAGGTGACGGCAATTAGTGGTTAACAGATATTCACCAAGACGTATAGCCCAGCAACAATCTATCTAAAATAACACCTTTTGGGAGTACCATTCATGATATATAGTAAAATATTGAAGTTGTGGGAACTTTATATGGCTTAAACTGTATGTTTCAGGCGCCCAGATAGCTCAGTTGGTAGAGCGGGCGGCCATGTGTAGAGGTTTGCACCTCGGCGCAGCGGACCCGGGTTCGATTCCGGCCTGTGGCCCTTTGCTGCATGTCATTCCCACTCTCTCTCCCCTTTCACTTCTTCAGCTGTCCTGTCATTAAAGGCCTAAAATGGCCAAAAAAATAATCTTAAAAAAAAACAAAAAAAACTGTATGTTTCATCCGTCCATCTATGCTGTTTCATGCGTACCGACCAGGAGGGACGAATGAAACATTACGCACGCCCCACTTTTGCTGTAATAATTCCTGCACGGTTTTGTTCAAAGCTGAAAATGCAACGCTTTGTAAATTACGTTTAATTAAAAAGTTTTTCAACTGTCCCGGCTCTCCCCTATATAATAATGTTATACATTCAACAACCACTAAACGGATGCGTGAGATAAAGCTGTTTTCACACATACAGGTAATCACTTCTCTTTCCTCAGTAAAAGTTCAATTCATTTTAACTTTAGTCGCGCAACCTTGCTCCTGTTTTCACCTGTTGCTGAGTAACGTACATTAACATGACATGGTCTCATGAGTGTAGCTTACCTGTAGCAAGCTCATTCGTAGTAACTAGCGGTAAAAACAAACGTCGAAGAGGAGCTCCGTGCTACAGAGTGGCGATTGCTAGTTGTTGTAAGCATATATATATCTATGGTTGTAAGCCGCTACAGACCTCCGTCACAGCTCGTTCGTATCAGCGGCTTTGAGCTAGTAGATGTGTTGAGCCGCATCAGAGTTCTTCAACACCGGGTCCGGTGCTCCATGGGGCCAAATAGGTTTGGCGGATATTGCGGCTAAGTAAGTAATGAAACGAGTAGTTAAGAAAATAACTAATGTTAGCCACTGTCGCTGCCGTGTCGCTGCCTATGGTCGCTGCCATATATGTCAATGGTCGCTGCCATGTTGTTTGTGTATCACTATGGCAAACGCGCGGGGGGAGGGCTGGGCCCATTCGAAACTACGGGAGCCCAGATGGGACCGTCGGCGAATGTTAAGAGGGAAAAACAACACTCGGTTGGGGGCCCCCTAGTGGCCAGGGGGCCCCAAGCAGCCGCTTAGTTCGCTTATGCCTCGGGCCGGCTCTGCCAACACCCAGTGGGATGGACCTGGCTCTCAAGGCTAAAACCCTGTCGAAGGGCCATATCTCAGACTGCAGGGCTCTCAAGTCTCACGCATTGGGCGTGAGACACACGCATTTCAACCCGTTCACACGCTCACACGCCACACCTTGTATTTCTCACGCAGAGAAATTACCAGGATAATGCCCACCAAGTTGCGCCGCTATTTTTAACAGTGGAACAGGCACTGTCTATGGGAACAGCCAGGTAGAGGAATCAAGTGAGTTCCCCATAGAGTTCAGAACGCCCTGCCACCCCCCCGCGGCGCTACCATTGGTCATTTTAGGTTCGGGCCCGCCCATTTTGACCCATCTAGCAGTTCATCCAATAAGCAGCCTGAGGAAAGCTTTGAGTGAAAGCTTCTCAGCCAATCAGAGGCTTCTACCCGCCTGCCCACAGGCTGCGTCGTCACCAGCAAGTGATCCAATGAAATGAATGACGTTTGTGCGCAAGCTTTTCAAGCAAGCTCAATGAGACAGACACAGAGTGTAGCTATTAGCTAGCTAATATGAAACGCAAAGCGAAGCAAAGCAGCTTGTTTTCATCTAAATTCAGCTAGAAACACTCCAAGGAGCAGGAGGAGGACATTTTAAGTAACGCGGTTACAAGTGACGATTTAACATCCTGCTTCCTGCCGCCCTCTCCCCATCAAGTCCTCCCGTAGCCACACCGTCACACCAGCAAGGCAAGTAGTGTCTTAACGTTATTAGTGTCTGGCTGTCTAAATGAAGGGGGAACCTGAATACATTTGTCTTATTTTAATTCTTGGCCCGTCCAGTTTTCTGGAGGCCCACACTTATATACTGTCTATGGGCCTACCTACAATCAAAATCCTGGCGCCGCTAGCGCCTGCCACGCACCAGCTGAGTGAGTGTGGATTTCAAGTTGCGGCTTTCGTCGCTGTTTGTGACTTTGCCTGAGATTGAGTGACAAGTGTACTCGGTGTACTCGCCCTGTTGTTTATCTGGTTGCCATGACTTGGCGAGTGATGACGTCCTGTCACTGTTCCAGTTGAGTTGAGAGAGAGCGGATGACAGTTGGCTTGAGTTCAGTAGAGCACACGGCTCTGTAGAGTCGTGGAATTACGACTTTATATACTACATGTACATAGGAACAGGAAACCCTGTTGTGTGTCTGCCCTATTTCTGATACTGTGGCAGCAGAAATCAACATAGAGGAAACACTGGGTAGCTATTATTATTATTATTATTATTATTATTATTATAGCTACATGTTGAATTGGCTGCAGGGCTACTCTGACAGTTTTATATTTTTATAAAGATACCCATTTTAGGCCTACCAATAATACTTTTATAACAGTACCCATAATAATTTGGAATATTTTTAGTTTTTTCTTTCCTTTTTATTACCTTTGGCCTAGGCTATTTCATTATATTGTATCCAGACAATTGATAGTATTAATTATTGCGCGTGTGCGCGCACGCGCGCACACACACACACACACACACACACACACACACACACACACACACACACACACACACACACACACAAAGACATACTGAATTAATAAAAATACAAATTATTTTTACGAATTTATGTAGGGCTGCTCCCTATTAGTGGATTAGTCGACTAATCAGTGGTTTTGGTCTTAGTCAACTTAGATTTCTTTAGTCCATTAATCATGTTTGATGCTTTTTTCATGCTGAATGACTTATTTCCAAGAAACGTACGAGCACATCTCTGGTAAACACAAGAATTAAGGGTTGACATTTTACCTAAGAGATATCACCGTGAAACCTACTTTGATTACTTTCATTAAGGCAATTTTTTGTTGTATTACACATTTTCTCAAATGTTGTGTTTAAATATGCAAAGGAGGCGTTATCTTATTCAATATATGCATCATTTTGCATGACTCTTTGCAGAGAAACTCAGATTTACAGATCTGTCGATTAAATCAACTAATCGATTAGTCGATACAATTGAATGAGTGTTAGTCGACTAAGAATTTCTTCAATCGAACACAGGCCTACATTTATGTCATTTATCAGATCAGACTCCGTCCCCACCCAAACCCCTGCCGCCAAAATCTCACTCTGAACTCTGTTCAAAACTTGAGAGCCCTGAATGATTATCTCTTATTTTTATAATTTATTGTCCTCAGCCAGTGAATCTATTTTACATAAGATCAAGATGAACTGGGAGTCAGAACTCAGAATTTTCTGGGAGGGAGCCATGGGGGTTGTTAACTCGTCGTCCAGCTGCGCTAGACTGTCACTAATACAATTTAAAGTCTTCCACAGGCAGTGACGGACTGGGAACAAAAAACGGCCCTGGCATTTCCACTCACCAGCGGCCCACCGGTGGTGGTGGGGGCGGGGTCGCAGATAGAACTTTTGACGCACGGAAAGAACACGCACTTTTGATAGCCCCAGTGATGGTGAACGTAAACTCCCTATAAACAACTGCACCAAAACATAGACAAATAATAAAAATAAATCATCAGAGTCAGCCGCTCCATAATATAATATTCTGAAGTAGTCAAACTTACTGTACCTACACTCCCTCCTGCAGCATTGGTCTCCATCTCTGTTACTTCTGGTAATCCACATTCAGACCCACAGCACGCTTGTTGTTCTGTGTTGGTTAGTTCCATAGATTCGTTATCCATGTCTAGCTCTTCATCCTGCTCTTGCTCGTTTTGTTCTTCCTCTTCCTCATATTCCTCACTGTCCTGTCTCTCTCCCCATAGACATTATATAATGGACCAATAGACCCCGTTGCTCTGGACCAGTGAAGGCTATTAGAAGCACTTTTCCGGTGATGGCCAGCTTTAATGCGCAGCCTCCAACTGAGAGAATGTGACGTGAGCAACGTGTCTGAAAGTTGTAAGTCTTCTGGTAGCTGTGCCAAGAGAAATCTCAATCATTCCCAATCTTACAGATACGGAGAGTGTAGGTGTATGTAAGGAGATAACATGGGCACAGACTAATTATTGCTAACTAACATGCTAGTTAACATTAGTAATTAAACCTCGACAGCTCATGTAAGTCAAAACTGCCTGCGAGCTTCTCCTGTACTATACGGTAATTCCTCTACTATGCGACAGTAAGTCACTTGGTTATGACACAATCGTTAGCTTATTTTTATAAAAGTGTCTGCTACGGAGCCAGAACATGAGGTACAAGGTAATGAAGCCTTTTATACATTGTCGTGTTTCTTTGGAACTAAACAACGGACAAATAGAGTCTTCAAACATTTCTGATGTAAAGTTATTCGCAGTCAAGTGACGTAAAAAAAAAATGGCGGTCAGCGGAATGCTAACAGAAGGTGATGGCCTGTTAGCAACAAAATGGCGCCATAGATGGCTCGAGTTCTGAAGCGAAGCTTACCCCCTTGTCTCTCCCTGGTGTGCTGGCTCAGCTGTGTTGCTAACATGCTAGCTGTATTAGCGCTAATGCTAGCTGAAGCTGCACTTGAGTTTAAAAACAAAGTTTGCAGCATTTTTCAACGTCAGCCAACAGTGCTCTCTTATATTTCTCTCTCTTTTTCTCTGCCCCTCCTTGTGTCGCTTGATGCCTTGATTCATTTTTTTGTCAACCAACCACCACACTGACGCAGATCATAGACACATAAAGACGCAGACGCGGTCTACTCGGCTCTACTTGATTCTGTCTTTAAATTCCCAGAAGGCATTGCTTCATTTTAATTTTAGCAAAAAAATATTCAAATAAAAGAGATGCAGGTAGATTTGTTTATTTCAAACCATGCACGTTTACGTTTTTGAACATCTGATCTGAATAAGTAATTTTGCTACAAAACAATACAGACTGATGTAAAAGTTCATGACTGTAGAGGGTAACCATGACTGTGATATTGAGAGATTCATGTGTGGTATAAATACAAGTCAGATTACATAACTACTAAGTGTTAAGGATTTGGATACGTTTGGCCACCATTTAGCAAAATGACTTTGCTATTGATGCTTGAAAGGGGGCCGAGAGAAATTATATGGGCTGCAGTTTACAATTAAGTGGCCTCATGGCTGTGACAATCATGCGGCTCTCTGATTGGCCGGCCGGCCCAAACGGCCCATGAGGGCCTGCGGCCCCTCTGGCATCTGCCCAAATGCCAGATTACCAGTCCGTCATTGTCCACAGGTTACACTATAGTAAGGACAAACTATCAAAGCTCTATCCAGACAAATTTGATGATCAAATGCTTCGGTTAACATTTAGGGACCCTCTGTAGGAGCCATACATCGGGTTTGATTCATCTTATGAGCTTTCCTCCTTTTTTTTGCGCTATTGTGTATGTGCACACGCTTAGTGACGTCGCTGACTACTGTGGGTGTCACCGGGGTGTGGTAACTGTATTAGTGTGTGCGTGCATTCACTTGTGCGGGTTTGAGCAGGTGTTGGGATGATGGCTGCAGGGTGAGCACGTGGAGAAACTTTCTGTTGACCGTCACCGTTGGTATCTGCTATTACTGCACTGTCTGAGGTATCTTTGCACGGCTTATGAAATGCATCAATACAAGTAAGTGCTGCTTCTTGCCAAGTCTGTGAAATGGATCAATAAAGACATTCCATCAAGTGCAATGGTTCAGCATGACGCGTCTTCAGTGTAAAACCACATGTCTTAGCCTGCTGCGGCGTTTGGATTAGTTTTTAAGTTTTATACGCCGCAATATTTTGTCAACAGAAAACGCTCATTTGGCTTTGTTGAAGCGCGGAAACGTTTTGTTTGGATAACACTAGATGTTTGAAATCGCTTACAAAGTTATAACTTGTAATCGTTTGACGTGAACGCTCATTTGAGTCCCATTCATTCATAAAATTTGCTGTTATGATGCTTATTTGATTATCACAGTTGACTCTATTGAAAGGGTACACGTTTATAAATATTGTGCATTGTTTGTTAATGATGGATTGTATTCCCCGTTAGGCTCAGCGGTACTTTCGCATAAGGTGATTGTACTGTTTGTTTGTTTTGGGATTTTTTGTAGTGTTTTGGTTCGTGCGTCAAGCGGGTGAAGCATTGTGCTTGGGAGTGCCGCCGTAGTTCGGGTTCTAAGACGGTTAGTCTGGTTCGAGACTATCGGTATTAAGGTACATAAATACCCACCGCTAGCATGCACAGAAGAGTAGGGTTGAGTTTAGCTTAGCCTCGGTGGAAGTTAGGGGGAATCAAAGACAATGCACTGTACTTCTTTCATGTGGAAACGCAAGTTGTAAAAAAGGACGCTGTGTTTAGTGTCATAAGCAGATATTTTTGTGATTGTTGGATTATTTTGTAAATACAAAATGGAGCAGAATGGTATCAGGTCAATTGAAAAAAGACAAATAACACTTACACCCAAGGCTCTCGAATATAAATTGGAGAAGCTCCAAGAAGAACGGCAAGTAAAAATAAGAAAAATTAAAGGTGCAATAAGAGAAATTAAAGACCTAATGCAAACTGCTGAAAATGATGAAAAAATACGGTCATGTCTTGTAAATATATCGAGCTTGTTTAAGGAAGCAAGTCATCTTCATGGTCTCGTGGTTTCTATGCTTCCACTCGAAGAACAAGAAAAACAAAATGCTTGGTTTGGCAGTGTTGAAGAACATAAAATTGCCTTTGTGGAGGAGACAAATAAATGGCTGCTGGAGTCGCCAGACACATCAGAAAAGGGCATTGTCGCACCAGGTTTTGGATCGGTTTCCAATGATGAGGCGTGCATATTTAAAATTGTGGAAAATGCAGTAGAAGACGACATTAGACCATGTGATAGTGCTTCTAATGTGTCTGTGAGGTCAAAGAAATGCAGCACAGTGGTGAGTAAATCTATGTCCACTACATCATCAGCTAGAATAAAGGCTGAGGCGGAGACTGCTGCCCTTATGGCTCGGCAAAGGCTGCTGAGTCAGAAGCACGCCCTAGAGGAGCAGCAGGAACTGTTGAGAAAAAAGGGTGAGGAGCTGGAACTGGACATGGAGTTGGCAGCAGCTATGGCTAAAGTGAGTGTGTTCAAGGCTTCAGAAGGATCTCGTGTGTCTAAAGTCTCTGTGAGATCAGATGGGATGAATTTTTGAAAAGAGAGAACTATTTTGAAAAGAGGGAAAAGAACACAGTTAAATTATGAAGCTGCAACATTTGTGCCTGAGTTCAACACTCAAACGTCGGCTGTAGAGGCTGGAGGGGAAGCTTTGCTTTCAGGTTATGCTACTGTGAGGTCCGAGACACACAACGAAATTGATCGGCCTGCTGCTGGTCTTTCCACTTTTGATTTTGGAAATATACAAGATACACTTGTGACAGGAAGAAAGGAATTAGTTAAGTCTCATTCTCAAACTAGTTCAAAGGCTAGAGGCAGTAGTTATGCCACTACTGTAACACCTGCTGAAAAGAAAGTGGAGTCTGGGAATAAAATGGAGAAGAACTCAAGAATGAAGGTTTGTTTGTTTTGTGGAGCTGGACATTCGTTAGATGTTTGCCTTCTTCTGGATAAAAGGACACAAGATGAAAAATTGTCTTTTTTGAAGGAGAACTGTATGCAGTGTTGGGAAGGATACTTTCAAAACGTATTTCGTTACAGAATACAGAATACATGCCC
Organism: Perca schrenkii; assembly: GCA_025617405.1. Classification (NCBI taxonomy): domain Eukaryota; kingdom Metazoa; phylum Chordata; class Actinopteri; order Perciformes; family Percidae; genus Perca; species Perca schrenkii. Next base: position 11,678,569 of record CM046792.1, read on the forward strand.
ACAAATGTAATTTGTAACGTATTCCGTTACGTTACTCAATCTGAGTAACGTATTCTGAATACTTGGATTACTTCAGGATTACTTCCACATTGAATTGCGTTTTATAAGTGTAGAAATGCGACCATCTCATCCAGCTTACTAAACAGGCATATTATGGTGTGTTCTTTTCATTCCAACTAGCTGAATGTGTACCTGAACAAGCAGATTATTGTATTGGTAGTCCCGAACTGCATACTATAAAAATCTAACCGCGGTCTGAACTACCACAAATAGTCTCTGGCTACCACGAGCTAATTTTAGCTAACGTTAGCTAGCATGTCAAACGGGGCTAGTCAGTCTTTAAATGGCTCTGGAGCTAGTAAATCAGCACCTAGGAGAATGGAATGTTACTGGCTGACACCCAAGACCTCTCTTCAGGGCCATACCCCTCCCAGTCCACGAGAAACTGACGACCCCTGCCACTTCTCCTGACAGCCAGAAGCCTCTTCACGGTGCAAGCAGGGCCGCCATCAATCATGCGCGGAGGAGGGGGAGCGGGGGTCGCAGGCACCAGTGGGCTTTCCAGGACGGGCTTCACACGACTCACGTGGAACGTGGGGTGCACACGCATGGACCTGGGGAGCTTCAATTTCACAGCAACAGGATTAATAACCTTTTTGACAGGGAACGGTCCTACAAAGCGAGGGGCCAACTTACGGCTCTCCACCCGAAGAGGAAGGTCCCGGGTACTCAACCAAACGTTCTGGCCTTCTGCGTAGACAGGAGCTCGGGATCGACGACGATCAGCAGTTCTCTTGTACATGGAGGACTTGTGGAGCAGAACCCGTCGCGCCCAGGTCCACGTCCTCCGACAACGGCGAACCAAGGCCTGGGCAGATGGAACTCCAACCTCCCGCTCCAGATCAGCAAAGAGCGGAGGCTGGTAACCATAAACACACTGGAACGGAGAAAGGCCGGTCGAGGAGCAGGGCAGTGTGTTGTGGGCGTACTCCACCCAAATCAGCTGTTTGCTCCAGCTAGCAGGATTCCTGGCGGTCAAACATCTTAACCCCACCTCCAACTCCTGATTTAGGCGCTCCGACTGGCCATTAGATTGGGGGGTGATATCCCGAGGACAAACTAACGGTAGCCCCCAGGAGATTGCAGAACGCCCTCCAGAAGCGAGAGATGAACTGGGGTCCCCGATCTGACACCACGTCCTTGGGAAGTCCATGAAGCCTGAACACATTGGAAAGCATAACCTCCGCCAATTCAGTAGCGGAGGGCAACTTGGGCAATGGAACAAAATGAACCATTTTGGAAAATCTGTCAACAATGGTGAGGATAGTAGTATTCCCCTCAGAAAGGGGCAAACCTGTGACGAAATCCAGAGATATGTCCGACCAAGGTCGAGAGGGTACTGGAAGAGGGTGAAGTAATCCAGCAGAGGGTCGATGTGAAGACAGGCCGCTACATACTCCTTGACAGATGCCACGACCCCGGGCCACCAGAACCGTTGTCGCACCACAAACATGGTCCTTCTCACTCCTGGGTGACATGACAGCAAACTGGTGTGGGCCCAATGGACGACCTGAGACCTGAGCTCGGGAGGGACAAATAATCGGTCCGGCGGACAGCCGACCGGGACAGGTAAGTCAACGGTAGCACGTTTCACTCGCTCCTCCACCTCCCATGACACAGCACCAATGACACAGGAACCAGGAAGAATGGTCTCGTCTGATTTAGGGAGAGAGTCAGTATCAAACAGTCGAGACAAAGCATCGTGTTTGGCATTCTTGGAACCGGGACGATATGACAGGGAGAAGTTGAAACGATTGAAAAACAGAGCCCACCTGGCTTGACGGGAGTTCAGGTGTCTCGCAGATTGCAGATACTCCAGGTTCTTGTGGTCTGTCCACACCAAGAATGGATGCTCCGCCCCCTCCAGCCAGTGTCTCCACTCCTCCAATGCCACTTTCACCGCCAGCAACTCCCGATTGCCAACATCATAGTTCCTTTCAGCCGGTGACAATCTCCGGGAGAGAAAAGCACAGGGGTGAAGCTTACCATCTGAGGCAAGGCGTTGAGACAGGATAGCACCCAGCCCAACATTGGAGGCGTCCACCTCCACCACAAACTGTCGGCCGGGATCAGGCATGGTAAGAACAGGAGCCGACACAAAACGTTCCTTCAGGACCCGAAAGGCAGAGTCTGCTTGAGGGGTCCACTCGTACCTGAACTTGGAAGAGGTCAGTTTATGCAATGGTGCAGCTACCGAACTGAAATTTCTGATAAACTTCCGATAGAAATTGGCAAACCACAGAAACCGTTGAACCTCCTTGCGGTTAGTGGGGACAGGCCACTCTTTGACAGCTTTGACCTTCTCTGGATCCATGCTCATCACCCCCTCGGCCACCACATAACCCAGAAAAGAAACCTTGGGAACATGAAACTCACATTTCTCCGCCTTGACAAACAGGTCATTGTTCAGCAGTTTCTGTAGAACGGCACGGACATGGTTAATATGTTCTGCAAGGTCACGTGAAAAAATCAGAATGTCATCAAGATACACAAACACAAAGACATTTAGCATATCACGAAGAACATCATTGACAAAAGCTTGAAAAACAGCAGGGGCATTGGTCAAACCAAAAGGCATAACCAAATACTCATAATGTCCACTAGGAGTGTTGAAGGCAGTCTTCCATTCATCCCCCTCCCTAATCCTCACCAGATGATATGCGTTTCTTAAGTCTAGCTTGGTAAACACAGTAGCGCCTTGCAACAGTTCAAAAGCGGAGGAAAGTAACGGGAGGGGGTACCTGTTTTTCACGGTGATGTCATTGAGTCCACGGTAGTCGATACAGGGTCGCAATGACCCCTCCTTCTTCCCCACGAAGAAGAATCCAGCTCTGGCCGGTGAAGACGAGGGTCGTATGATACCAGCCTCCAAAGCTGAATCAATATAATCCTTCATCGCCCGAATCTCAGGCGAGAACAGAGAGTACAGACGTCCCTTGGGAGGTGCGGTCCCAGGCAACAGGTCAATAGGACAGTCATAAGGCCGATGAGGGGGCAAGGCAGTGGCTCTGGACTTGTTGAACACCTCCCCTAAATCCATGTAACAGGACGGTACAGAGGACAGGTCAGGAACCCTCTCCGCCACCGTAACCTCCGGGTTTACGGCAGGAAGAACGGAAGGTTCAGGGTCAATCGGGGTAGAAACCGGAGCCATAGACACCCCACCCAGGGAGGGTGAAGAAACGACCCCCTCCGAGCCCCCAGCCGGTCTGGAGTGGAAGCACTTGCTGGAACAATCCACCCCCCACCCCGTGACAACCCCCATGGTCCAGTCAATAAGAGGGTTGTGTTCACTGGGCCAGGGAAATCCAAGAACAACTGGAGGGAGAGAGGAGTTAACCAGGAAAAATGTCATAGTCTCTGTATGATTGTCAGGAAAACTCAGAGTGACAGGAGAGGTTCGATGAGTTACCTGCCATAGAAACCGACCATCCAATGCAGTAGCTCTCAGCGGAACAGGAATCGGAATAGACCTCAGTCTCAATTCTCTAGCCAGAGAAATATCCATGAGACTGACGTCAGCCCCGGAATCCACCATAACCTTCAGAGGTCTGGAGATCTCCGTGGAGGCAACAGTCACAGAAAATAAGGGGAGAGAGGGGCTGTTAGTAACAGAAGTATGGCTCACCAGGACCCTCTCTTTCACTGGCGAGCCTCTCCTTTTACTGGACACCGTCCAATGAAATGGCCACGCTGTCCACAGTAGATGCAGACGCCGTCCTGGATCCTCCTCCATCTCTCCTCGGGAGAGAGGCGTGCTCTGCCCAGCTGCATAGGCTCCTCCCCCCTTGCAGCCTGCGACGGTGAACCCACAGGTTGAGGAGGCGATGAGGGCATGCCACGCCCACTCGGAAAGAACCCCCTGTTGTGATTCCGTGATGACGTCTGGACGTCACCTCTCTTTCTCACGTTCAAACAACCGTTTGTCGATCTTTATGGCCAGCGCGATGAGAGCGTCGAGGTCCTCTGGAAGATCTAATGCGGCCAGGTGATCTTTCAGCGCGCTGGACAAACCACACAGAAAAGCATCCATAAGAGCAGTCTGATTCCAACCGCTCTCTGCCGCCACCGTGCGGAATTCAATGGCGTAATCAGCCACTCTCCGCCGACCCTGCCGAAGATGTACCAGCATCCGGGCCGCCTCTCTACCCGGAGTGACGTGCTGGAATATCTGGGTAAAAGTCTTAGAAAAGAGAGCAAACGAGTTACACAGAGGTGAATTCCTTGCCCACTCAGCCGTAGCCCACGCCTCAGCCCGTCCAGTCAGATGAGAAATCAGGTAGGCTATTTTAGTTCTGTCCGTAGGATAATGGACTGACTGGAGCTCAAAGTGTAAACCACACTGCGTCAGGAATGCTCGACAGTCACCAGACTCACCGGAGAAACGCTTGGGACGAGACAGGTGAGGCATGGCAGGAGAACCGGCAGATGTCTGGACGGGCGGAGCAGCAGGATCCACACCTCCCGAGGGTCCAGTGGCAGGAACCGGGTCCAAGGAGCCTTGAGCGACGGTCGGCGTGGACACAGACTGGATAGCCTGGAACTGTGTTGTCAGAAGGGAAACCTGATCGCCAACGGCCCGCTGGAAGCCCTGCTGACGCTCCGCCATCCCACTCAACTCCCGCTGGATAGCAGACAGCACTTCCTCAAACTGATGAATCCGCTGTCCTTGGGCTCGTAGCGCGTTCTGTACCTTGTCGGAGTTGGCGGAGTCCATGTTGTGGCGAGATTGTACTATCAGGCACACAAGCGTATGGACCCACAATACACAACTCAGGTACGTAGTTGCAAATGTTTATTGCAAAAGGTATCCAAAAGTGGCAGGCAAAAGGGTAAATCCAAACACAGGCAAAAGTCGAAATCCAAGGAAAACAAAACGATAAGGACACTCGAAGGCTGTACTCAGGGGAAGCAGACAATCTCGCACTGGGGTAAGGGGAAGACTGAACTTAAATGCACTAAACAGAAAGGATAATGAGACACAGGTGCAGAACATTAGGGCGGGGATGAACAATCACTGACAACAGGAAGTAAACAGACAACACAAGAAACAACAAGGGAACCTTCACAATAAAACAGATATGTGAACATGACCTGAAACAAAAAACAAAACACAAGCGTGACACAGGAGCGGAACGTGACATACAGCAGACGACTACCCTTGGCTAATTAAAAAAATAACTTACTTTAAGATGCTTCTTCAGGTTGGAGGTGGAGTAATTTGGACGCTAAAAGGAGGTTGGTTGCTGGCAAGCAGAGGCTGCACTGCACATTTATATTTCAATCTCCCTGTTCGTTCTTTAATGTGAAATGCTGTTTGAATTTCCAAGATAGAAACTTATTCCTGCCCTGGCTCTGTCGTGCCGGTTCCGACTCCATTGTGACTGATCACGGAGCAAATTTTTTCGATTTCATATCGGGGCTTCTGGAAAATGCGATAGAGTTGCCTTAATTTATTCAGAGTGAATAAACTCGTGAAACAGAGAAGTATCGTCATGTAATCCACTGATTTTAACAATGTAACTGTATTCTAAATACCAACTATTTAAATTGTAACTGTAACGGAATACAGTTACTCATAATTAGTATTCTGAATACGTAACGCCGTTATATGTATTCCGTTACTCCCCAACACGGACCGTATGTGCTTTGGATGTCTGTGCGTTGGGCACATGAGCAAAGATTGCAGAAAACGTTTAATATGTAGAGTGTGCAATTATAGGCACCCTACAGTGTTGCATTTCTACCCCAAAGTAAAGCAAAAGGGTTCGACTCAGGCCAATGGTGGCTTGGAATTGGTCAGAGAAGGCACTGTGGTGTCTGTTCAGTCCAGTGGCTTGACTGGGGCCGGTAAGCAGGACTGTACGCTCTCTATTTTGCCTGTTCAGGTGAAATCCAAAAGGGGACAAGAGATCTTGGTCACGTATGCGTTTCTGGATCCGGGAAGTACTGCTTCATTTTGTACAGAGCGACTCATGAACCGGCTTAATCTTACGGGAAAGAAGCTGGGGATCCTCCTTAGAACTATGGGACAAGAGAAAGTGGTGTCAGACTTGGAAGTCGCCGGGTTGGATTCAGATAGCTTTTGTGACCTGCCTGAGGTTTTTACTCAAAGGAGCATGCCTGTTCATAGAGGTAACATTCCACGCTCAAAAGACCTCCAAAGATGGCCGCATCTGAGACGTATACAAATACCAGAGATCGATGCTGATGTGGATCTTTTGATCGGCACTAATGTTCCTCAAGCTCTGGAGCCGTGGGAGGTGATTCGTGCAGTTAACGAGGGACCTTATGCAATTAAGACCATTTTGGGTTGGACTGTGAATGGCCCACTCCGAGGAGATTGTTGGATCAATGATCAGTGTTTGCAGCCTGACATCACAGTCAATCAGATCTCAGTGGCGAAGCTTGACGAGCTCTGGGAGAAACAGCTGAAGGTGGATTTCCCTGAAACTCTGCAAGATGAACAACTTTGTCTGTCAAGGGAGGACAAGCGTTTCATTGAGTCAGTCTCAGAGTCTGCCAAGCTCATTGATGGTCATTACAGTATTGGTTTGCCGGTAAGGCAAAGACACCTCAAAATGCCAAACAATAAGATAGTTGTGGAACAGCGTGCATTGAGTCTCAAAAGGCGTTTGAATAAAGATCTATCTTTTCGCTCCGATTACATCACTTTCATGTCCGTGATGTTGACTAAGGGCTACGCTGAGAGAGTTCCTACTGAGCAGCTTACCCGTTGTGATGGAAAGGTGTGGTATATACCCCATCACGGGGTGTACCATCCTAAAAAGAAAAAACTGCGGGTAGTCTTCGATTGTGGGGTCATGTTTCAGGGGACATCTTTGAACTCACAGCTTTTTCAAGGACCAGATCTAACAAATTTGTTAGTGGGAGTCCTCACGAGATTCCGCAAAGAACCTGTGGTGCTCATGGCAGATATTGAGGCCATGTTTCATCAGGTCAGGGTGCCGGTTGAAGACTCTGACTTGTAGAGATTCTTGTGGTGGCCTGATGGAGATTGCGGTCAGGAGCTAATGGAGTACAGAATGAGGGTGCATCTGTTCGGTGCTACTTCCTCCCCTAGTTGTGCCTGTTTTGCCCTGAGGAAGTGTGCTGAAGACAATGGAAAGTGCTTCAGTCCTATGGCAATTAACACTGTCCTGCACCATTTTTATGTTGATGATTGTTTGGTGTCTATTGGCTCTGAAGATGAAGCAGTATCTTTATGTCGAGAGCTTAGTGCCTTGTGTGCTAAGGGCGGTTTTAAACTCACGAAGTGGATTAGTAACCAACGCACTGTCCTCGCCACTATCCCTCAGGAGGAGCGGGCCAAAGAGGTGAAAGATCTGGATTTGGATAGAGATGCTTTGCCTGTAGAGCGTGCTTTGGGTGTACAGTGGTGTGTTCAATCTGACTCATTCAAGTTTAAAATCACACTAAAACCCCACCCACTCACAAGAAGAGGAATCTTGTCCGTGACTAGTTCGATTTATGACCCTCTTGGTTTCTTGGCACCTGTTGTTTTGTCCGCCAAGAAAATCCTCCAAGACCTTTGCAGGAGACGTCTGGGATGGGACGATCCTTTGAACCTCTTCGGTTGCTGGAGAATGGATGGCTTGGCTGGAAGACCTTCATAACCTTGAAAATTGGAAGGTCAGTAGGTGCTTAAAACCTGTGGATTATGGTCGTCTTGTTTCTGCTCAGCTCCACCACTTTGCAGACGCAAGTGAGGAAGGGTTTGGGACTGTGACTTACCTGTTGCTCCATGATGATAGCGGGCGAACTCACAGTGCATTCGTAATGGGAAAGGCTTGAGTAGCTCCTCTAAAACTTGTCACTATTCCCCGTATGGAGCTGACTGCCACGGTGGTGGCTAGCAGGATGGACAAGTTGTGGAGGAAGGAGCTGCAAATGGATCTCCAAGAGTCAGTCTTTTGGACAGACAGCACTTCTGTTTTGAAATACATAAAAAACGAGACATCTAGATTTAAAATCTTCATAGAAAACAGAGTGTCTGAAATATTGAAAATGTCTAACGGATCCCAGTGGAGGTACGTGAATACGTTAGCCAACCCTGCGGATCTAGCCTCCAGCAGGGCTCTCAAATCTCACGCATTGGGCGTGAGACACACGCATTTCAACCCGTTCACACGCTCACACGCCACACGCAGAATTTCTCACGCAGAGAAATTACCAGGATAATGCCCACCAAGTTGCGCCGCTAGTTTTAACAGTGGAACAGGCACTGTCTATGTGAACAGGTAGAGGAATCAAGTGAGTTCCCCATAGAGTTCAGAACGCCCTGCCACCACCCCGTGGCGCTACCATTGGTCATTTTAGGTTCGGACCCGCCCATTTTGACCCATCTAGCAGTTCATCCAATAAGCAGCCTGAGGAAAGCTTTGAGTGAAAGCTTCTCAGCCAATCAGCGGCTTCTACCTGCCTGCCCACAGGCTGCGTCGTCACCAGCAAGTGATCCAATGAAATGAATGACGTTTGTGCGCAAGCTTTTCAAGCAAGCTCAATGAGACAGACACAGAGTGTAGCTATTAGCTAGCTAATATGAATCGCAAAGCGAAGCAAAGCAGCTTGTTTTCATCTAAATTCAGCTAGAAACACTCCAAGGAGCAGGAGGAGGACATTTTAAGTAACGCGGTTACAAGTGACGATTTAACATCCTGCTTCCTGCCGCCCTCTCCCCATCAAGTCCTCCCGTAGCCACACCGTCACACCAGCAAGGCAAGTAGTGTCTTAACATTATTAGTGTCTGGCTGTCTAAATGAAGGGGGAACCTGAATACATTTGTCTTATTTTAATTCTTGGCCCGTCCAGTTTTCTGGAGGCCCACACTTATATACTGTCTATGGGCCCACCTACAATCAAAATCCTGGCGCCGCTAGCGCCTGCCACGCACCAGCTGAGTGAGTGTGGATTTCAAGTTGCGGCTTTCGTCGCTGTTTGTGACTTTGCCTGAGATTGAGTGACAAGTGTACTCGGTGTACTCGCCCTGTTGTTTATCTGGTTGCCATGACTTGGCGAGTGATGACGTCCTGTCACTGTTCCAGTTGAGTTGAGAGAGAGCGGATGACAGTTGGCTTGAGTTCAGTAGAGCACACGGCTCTGTAGAGTCGTGGAATTACGACTTTATATACTACATGTACATAGGAACAGGAAACCCTGTTGTGTGTCTGCCCTATTTCTGATACTGTGGCAGCAGAAATCAACATAGAGGAAACACTGGGTAGCTATTATTATTATTATTATTATTATTATTATTATTAATATTATTATTATTATTATAGCTACATGTTGAATCGGCTGCAGGGTTACTCTGACAGTTTTATATTTTTATAAAGATACCCATTTTAGGCCTACCAATAATACTTTTATAACAGTACCCATAATAATTTGGAATATTTTTAGTTTTTTCTTTCCTTTTTATTTTTACTGCACAACCTCCCGGGCTCCATTGTGAAAACCTTTGGCCTAGGCTATTTCATTATATTGTATCCAGACAATTGATAGTATTAATTATTGCGCGTGTGCGCGCGCACACACACACACACACACACACACACACACACACACACACACACACACACACACACACACAAAGACATACTGAATTAATAAAAATACAAATTATTTTTACGAATTTATGTAGGGCTGCTCCCTATTAGTGGATTAGTCGACTAATCAGTGGTTTTGGTCTTAGTCAACTTAGATTTCTTTAGTCCATTAATCATGTTTGATGCTTTTTTCATGCTGAATAACTTATTTCCAAGAAACGTACGAGCACATCTCTGGTAAACACAAGAATTAAGGGTTGACATTTTACCTAAGAGATATCACCGTGAAACCTACTTTGATTACTTTCATTAAGGCAATTTTTTGTTGTATTACACGTTTTCTCAAATGTTGTGTTTTAAATATGCAAAGGAGGCGTTATCTTATTCAATATATGCATCATTTTGCATGACTCTTTGCAGAGAAACTCAGATTTACAGATCTGTCGATTAAATCAACTAATCGATTAGTCGATACAATTGAATGAGTGTTAGTCGACTAAGAATTTCTTCAATCGAACACAGGCCTACATTTATGTCATTTATCAGATCAGACTCCGTCCCCACCCAAACCCCTGCCGCCAAAATCTCACTCTGAACTCTGTTCAAAACTTGAGAGCCCTGCTCCAGAGGTGTTAAAGTTCAGTCTTTGCTAAAGACTGGTGCGTGGCTCTGTGGTCCTGACTTTCTTCTTAAGCCTGAGAGAAGCTGGCCCAAAAACCCTGAGACTCTGGAAGACCCTCTTGTTGTAGATCCGGAGGTCAAGGCTGTGGTGGTGAACGCTGCTCAAATTGAGCATGTCAGTCCAGTGGAGAAGCTCATTGATTACTTTTCCTCCTGGTTCTGTCTTAAAAGGGCCGTTGGTTGGCTTCTCAAGTTTAAGAGCTTGCTTTTATCCCGGGTGCGACATCGCAAGCTGCTGAGAGAAACCCTTTCTGGATCGGGCCTTTGTGCTGAGCAGCTGGAGAAAGAGCTACAGGTCCAGATGGCAGGTGTTAAGGCTCAAGTGCCAAAGGATGTTCTTTCCATGGAGGATATGGTTGCGGCAGAATTAGATATTATCCGTTTTTGTCAAAAAATGAGGTTTCCGGAAGAACTGGCCAACTTGAAGAAAGGAGAGTGTGTAAGGAAGACGAGTTACCTCTATAAGCTTAACCCGATCCTGGATGGTGATCTCATTAGGGTTGGAGGACGGCTTAGTAGAGCAGCTATGCCAGTTGAAGCAAAGCATCCAGTTATACTGGCTAAAGATCAACATGTTTCTAATCTTATTCTCTGTCATGTACACCAAGAAACAGGCCATGGTGGACGAAACCATATGCTTTCTCATTTGCGTCAGAAATATTGGATTCCTGGTGCTTGTGCTGCTATTAGGAAGGTTTTGTCTAAGTGTGTCATCTGTTGTAGACTGTCTGCTTCACCTGGACATCAGAAAATGGCTGACCTTCCTCGCAACAGAATAACTCCTGATGAGCCTCCTTTCAGTCGAGTTGGTTTGGACTGTTTTGGACCGTTTGAGGTTAAACGTGGAAGAGCTGTGGTCAAGAGGTATGGGCTCATTTTTACATGCTTGGCGATGCGAGCCATACACCTTGAAGTTCTTTCATCCCTGGACACAGACTCCTTCATCAATGGTTTTAGAAGGTTTGTGGCGAGACGTGGTCAAGTCCTGGAAATCTGTTCGGATAATGGTACTAACTTTGTGGGTGCTGAACGTGAATTGAGGGAGGCCATAGAGAAACTGAACCACAACCTCATAAATGACGTGCTGTTACAAAAGAGTGTGAAGTGGCTTTTCAATCCCCCAGCAGCATCACACCATGGAGGTGTTTGGGAAAGATTGATTCGGTCAGTCCGTAAAGTGCTAAATTCTATTTTGAAGACTCAGACTCTGGACGAAGAAGGCTTGGCGACGGTTTTTTGCGAGGCTGAGGCAATTGTTAATGGTCGTCCAATAACAACGCCTAATCATCTACTTCTGCTTAAGTCACGGCCATTGTTGCCACCAGGATTGTTTGAGAAGGAGGATGTTTACGCTCGTCGTCGCTGGAAACAAGTGCAGTATATGTCGGATTTGTTCTGGAAGCGCTGGGTGAAGGAGTACCTTCCTGGACTTCAGGAGCGCCAGAAGTGGAATGCTGCTAAAAGAAACTTTGTTTCAGGAGATCTCATCGTGTTGGTGGATGATATGGCTCCTCGCAATACTTGGATTACAGGAAGAATTGTGGATGCTGTTCCGGACAAAAATGGACTGGTGCGAAGTGTACGGATTAAAACTAAAACCAGTTATTTGAACCGGCCAATAACTAAAGTCTGCCTTCTGCAGGAAGCAGAGGGGCAGTGAAGATCGTTGGATAAATCGGGTATGAACATTGACATTAAATGACTTTCAGAGGACTAAAAGTTCACTTTGCATTTTGATTGATCTGTCTCCCACAAGGTGATTATGGTGGTCAATTATTACTATGAAATAATTTGGGGCCGGAATGTAGGAGCCATACATCGGGTTTGATTCATCTTATGAGCTTTCCTCCTTTTTTTTGCGCTATTGTGTATGTGCACACGCTTAGTGACGTCGCTGACTACTGTGGGTGTCACCGGGGTGTGGTAACTGTATTAGTGTGTGCGTGCATTCACTTGTGCGGGTTTGAGCAGGTGTTGGGATGATGGCTGCAGGGTGAGCACGTGGAGAAACTTTCTGTTGACCGTCACCGTTGGTATCTGCTATTACTGCACTGTCTGAGGTATCTTTGCACGGCTTATGAAATGCATCAATACAAGTAAGTGCTGCTTCTTGCCAAGTCTGTGAAATGGATCAATAAAGACATTCCATCAAGTGCAATGGTTCAGCATGACGCGTCTTCAGTGTAAAACCACGTCTTAGCCTGCTGCGACGTTTGGATTAGTTTTTAAGTTTTATACGCCGCAATACCCTCATTATGCTAACGTTAAGGTGTGGTGATATTTTGAGCCTTTTTAGTGGTATTAAATAGCGATTTGAGCGATTTGAGTGTAAGCTAATCAGCGGTCCGCGCTAGCATGTTCCAAGCTACAAACACATGTGATTAGCATGAAAACATGTCCCAGAGAACGACAGAGTGGGTACACATCTGTTATTAACCCCTAGGTTTGTTTTGCGCCGGAATGGTCCTTTAATTGATCAAGTGACCGAAGTTAAATAGTCCAGAAGATTGCACGATTCATTGTTCATTCAACAAAAAGGGTTTCACCATGAGCTTGCAATTGCAGACTTTATAACAGTAACGTTATCCAGATTATGAGGAAGGGGGGAAAATGCTCCTGGGACCATTTGCATTCTTCGCACCAAAGCAGTGGACTGTATCAATAACTTCTGGTAGATGCTTCCACTTTCTTCCGGTATTGCCGTTGAGGGGAAGGTTCCAGCGCCGGGAGTACCTCTCCATATCTAACTACCTTCACTGACACAATGCCAACATAAACAAAATCAATCTTACCAAGTGCAGAAGTTGCACGTGGGTTCGGAGCGTCCACCAGTCCTGGGCTCGTTTGAAGCCGAACGGCGAATACACCGTCCCCTCCCTGAAGAGGGACAGCTTTTGAAGGGCGAAAAATCCGCAACTCCGACCGTAATCGCAAGGCTACAAGCAGCGAGCTTAGTAATTATTGATTAATAGTCTACAGTTTCACACCAAGGTCACAGGAGACTTTGGTGATATAAATACTCAACCTGCATAAGCGCGATACGAAATATATTCAGTGTTAAGCACTGCCTCTGGTGGTCGTAAGGATGAAATATGTTTGCATGTCATGTAAAACTGTGCAGATGAGTTTTTGAAAAATAGTCAATCATTTCATTTCATTTCGATTAACAGAAAAAATCTTACAAACAATACTGTTCGTAGTGTACAGATATATGAAATATTTCCATTTATTTCAGGATTTAAAAATGAAACCTACACAATGATAGTTTGTTAAAAAAATGTAAACATGAGGGGTCCCATGATATTAGGCACCCATTTAACAGTTAAAGCCCTTATCCAGGAGTTCACTCAATTTAACAATAATCTCTTCCTCATTAAGTCAATAACCATGTATTACATATATGTGGGATAGAGATGAAAATGGCAAATCCAGACACAGACACCAGAATTGGACAGATGAGTAGTTGAACAATATATCCTACAACGTGTTTCTCCCCACACTAACATTTGCTTGTCAAGACAGTTAAGGCACAAAGTGAATTAAAATCCTAAAAAAGGCATCAAAGACAGCTAAATGGTTGAAAGTAAACTGCTCATGCTTCAGTGACACATTAGTACTACTATTAGTGGTGTTCTCCTGAGACAGCTTAATAAAATGTTTTATAATCAATTGTCTTCTCACCTCAAGTCAGAAACACTTTGGAGAAGTGAAGGAGCTGGAAAGACTCAGAGATCTTGTTGTGCACAGTTATTACACAATGCTTTGAGTAAAATACTGCAGGTTTGGCAGCATGAGTTAAGTAGTAGAAAGTAATTTCCACCAGGCATTAGCTTCCTTTTTGTGTGTGCAAAGGCAGAACATTTATATATATTATTTACTTATTGTACTTTATTTATTTTAAAGAACCAAGTTGCTAGTTAGGTAAAGATATTCACAAAATGTAAGTATACTGCCCCATACACCCTGCAAAATAGCTGCATTAACACTGGAAAAGAAAGTAGGCGAGTTACCCGTGATATTTTCACATATATAAAGTCTTTGAGATAAAAAATACAAATTAAAATTCCAGGTGGAGTCTCACTATTTAGAAAGCCCTGATAAAGTCCACCAATTCAAAAAGTTGCATGTAGAGAAGCACCGCTAGACTGAGAATAAAGGGCTTTCCTGAATGCAGGCAGTGCTAGTTGAGTGGTATCTCTATGATGTCCTCTTCGATGATCTCCCCCTGTGGGACGGGCACATGTTCTGAAAGGCTCTTGCAGCTCAGCCCTGCAAAGGGGCTGCACCAGGATAAAGAGAATGGGCCACCGAACGCCATCTGCATGGCCTCCCAACACGGCAACTTCCCCCACTTTCCTGTCTCTCCCTTCAGACGCTCGATTCCCTGGAGAAGACACAACAATGAGGGTCTGAGGTGAACAGAGCTGAGCTGGATGTCTTTTTCTACATGCACAATCACAACTATTGCACAAAGTTGATGACTAAAGCCTTATTCACACGGGACTATTATTACCAGGGGTCCTCATTTGATTTAGAAATCTCCACCGCGACTGTGTTTTGTGCAGCACATTCGCACTGGATAAGAAAAGTCTGTATTTCACTGACATGGCAGATTCGCAGGGGATTAAGATCATAGATGACCTTTATTATTATAAATAACTAAGTCCCCAGGTAATACTAGTCCTGTGTTTTATTTTTATATATATATATATATATATATATATATATATATATATATATATATATATATACTCATTTGCTGTATGTATGTTATAGGAGTTATCCTGTCCATATTGGCCATAAGCAATCCCTTCCTAGTGTGACACAAAGTACAGCTGAGGCTGATGGGAATGTCATTAGTTTTGCAGGTATTTAGTCATAAGCTAATGTATTACAGTTTTTTTCGATTGCTAAAGACAGTGGGCACAACTAAAGCCACATGTGCAAAACTCTAACTACAGTCTGCACAGCAGCAGTTTATTTATTTTTTGAAAGAAAAAGGGGACAATACATATTAATGAACATTTTCACAAATGTTAATATGCCAGATTATAGCCATTGACTAATTTCCATCTGCAGACCCGCTGGCAGGTTGGTGTTAGACACAAATTAATAAATACATACAGATACACTATATGCAGACTATATACAAAGAGACAAGGACAAGAACAGTGATCACATCATGTTAGAACAAACAATAACAACAAGAGTGGACAACAAGGGACATATAGAAAACAGGAAAGCATCGACTTTTGTTTTATAAAATCGCTCAGTGGTGGAGGCGCCAGACCATGTATAACCTTGTAGATTAGGCAGGCTGATTTAAATAATTTGAAATTAACAAAATTTAAAATATTATATTTATCTAAAATTTGACAATGGTGATATGACGAAGGTTTCTTGTCTAATATTTTCAAAGCTCTTTTGTAGCATACTTCAATTGGCCCAATAGCTGCATGACTCGTATAAGACCAACTAGTGATACAGTACTCAATATGAGCTAGTATCAAGCTCAACATTAACTAATTCATGTCCACCCAACCACTTTTACTGCGGCCACGGTTGTTTTAGGTTTACTAAAAAACATTGATACGGTCTTTTTAACATTAAGGCACAGGCATGAATCATTCAGCCATGTTTGTAAGTCATTTAAGGTTAATGAAAGCTGATGGGCTGCATCACCAGCACTTTTTGCCTGTGTAAAAATTACCATATCATCTGCATACATAATCGTGTCCACATTTTTGCACACATTGGGCAAGTTATTTACATAGAGTGAAAATAGCAGTGGACCTATAATTTATCCCTGAGGGACACCTTGCGTATAGTGAAGATACCTACTATTATTACCTGCTATTCTTTATTTGCACGCATTGTTTTCTATCTGATAGATAAGACTGTATCCATTTAACAGTTTGATTACTAAAGTTAAATGTTAAAAGTCTGGACAAGAGCTTAAGGTGATTAACAGTATCAAACGCACGCTTAAAGTCAACAAAAACAGCCGCAACATAACTGCTTTTTTTTGTCTAAATAAGACTTCACCTTTGCAACAAAAACACAGACAGCGGTTTCAGTTAGGGTGAAGACAACGAAATCCGAATTGCATTGGGTGCAGATAATATAAGTAATAATAGAGTTAGCGACCCACTTTTCTGCTATCTTTGAGAAGATAGGGAGTATGCTAATAGGTCGATAATTAGCAGGATCTAATTTTTCAACCGATTTATATATTGGTATGACATTTGCCACCTTCCAGCTCAAAGGGACGACTGCCTGCGTGATTGATAAATTAATAAGATGGGTCACAGGCACCAAGATACAAGATTTATAATGCTTCAGAAAATTGGTATCAAATCCAAACACATCCCTTGCTTTAGAACTTTTCAATTTTGAGATTATGTTTTCTACATCATTTTCTGTAATTATTTGAATATTAAACTTTGAATTTTGAGTTTAGGCATCTATATGCGTCTATGTTGCCACTATTTTGTTGGGAATCACACGAAATAGAAAACAGTTGTGCAATTTCATCAATGGTACTTTGGTACAATGGTACTCATTCAATTTAGTTGCTAGGCTGAGAGGCTCTGACACCAATTCATTGGCAAATTTGAGGTCTTTATCAGCATTTACCAAGAAGTTTGTTTATATTTTCCCAAATTAGCTTACAATTTCCTTTGGCACCATTAATTATAATGCCAATTACAGGGGTATCACACTTCTCAGCCTCCCTGGTAAAGTCTACTCCAAGGTGCTGGAAAGGAGGGTTCGGCCGATAGTCGAACCTCGGGTTGAGGAGGAACAATGCGGATTCCGTCCTGGGGCCTCATTTATAAAACCTGTTACGCAAGAAAAAGTTGCATGAAGCAGGGTGAAATTTGTCGTCGCAACATTCCTCGTAATAGTCGGGATTTATAAAGAATTTCCATGCGTAAACATTTTCCCAGTTTTCCGCAAACTTTTGACCACACGTGTGATCGTGCGTAATGCTCCCAAGGTTTTGTAGACTGCGTTTTAGTGAACTCCGATGGTATGCCCGTTTTCCGAACCTAACCCAGTTTTTGTTTTCCCGCCGCAAGGTGTTATAAATCAGAATATTGTTTTTGCGTACGAAAATTCAGACTTTTTTGCGCACGAAATCTTTCAGAATAGAATCTACGCACAGTTTTATAAATGAGGCCCCTGGTCGTGGAACAACGGACCAGCTCTTCACTCTCGCAAGGATCCTGGAGGGAGCCTGGGAGTATGCCCAACCGGTCTACATGTGTTTTGTGGATTTGGAGAAGGCGTATGACCGGGTCCCCCGGGAGATACTGTGGGAGGTGCTGCGGGAGTATGGGGTGAGGGGGTCTCTACTCAGGGCCATCCAATCTCTGTACGACCAAAGTGAGAGCTGTGTCTGGGTTCTCGGCAGTAAGTCGGACTTGTTTCAGGTGAGGGTTGGCCTCCGCCAGGGCTGCGCTTTGTCACCAATCCTGTTTGTAATATTTATGGACAGGATATCGAGGCGTAGTCGGGGTGGGGAGGGGTTGCAGTTCGGTGGGCTGGGGATCTCATCGTTGCTCTTTGCAGATGATGTGGTCCTGATGGCATCATCGGCCTGTGACCTTCAGCACTCACTGGATCGGTTCGCAGCCGAGTGTGAAGTGGTTGGGATGAGGATCAGCACCTCTAAATCGGAGGCCATGGTTCTCAGCAGGAAACCGATGGAATGCCTTCTCCAGGTAGGGAATGAGTCCTTACCCCAAGTGAAGGAGTTCAAGTACCATGGGGTTTTGTTCGCGAGTGAGGGGACAATGGAGCGGGAGATTGGTCGGAGAATCTGCCCAGCGGGTGCGGTATTACATTCCATCTATCGCACCGTTGTGACGAAAAGAGAGCTGACCCAGAAGGCAAAGCTCTCGATCTACCGGTCAGGTTTTGTTCCTACCCTCACCTATGGTCATGAAGGCTGGGTCATGACCGAAAGAACGAGATCCAGGGTACAAGCGGCCGAAATTGGTTTCCTCAGGAGGGTGGCTGGCGTCTCCCTTAGAGATAGGGTGAGAAGCTCAGTCATCCGTGAGGAGCTCGGAGTAGAGCCGCTGCTGCTTTGCGTCGAAAGGAGCCAGTTGAGGTGGTTCGGGCATCTGGTAAGGATGCCCCCTGGGGGAGGTGTTCCAGGCACCTCCTCTAGGGGAGGTGTTCCAGGCACGTCCAGCTGGGAGGAGGCCTCGGGGAAGACCCAGGACTAGGTGGAGGGATTATGTCTCCAACCTGGCCTGGGAACGCCTCGGGATCCCCCAGTCGGAGCTGGTTAATGTTGCTCGGGAAAGGGAAGTTTGGGGTCTCCTGCTGGAGCTGCTCCCCCCGCGACCTGACACCGGATAAGCGGACGAAGATGGATGGATGGATGGATGGACCATTAATTACAGTCATGAAAAAATGCCATTCTCAAAGTTTGTGTGACTTTAGTCCTTGCGGATACAAAATTTAATCGATCAGTAATTAATCCAGATTGTAATGATTTTTTAAGTAATTTGTCACTGAGTGTCATGAGCTGTTTACACTCACTATTGATCCAAGACAAGGAATAAACTTGTTTCTTTAAATGACCCACTTTCTGAAACTGAGAGAGAACCCCTTTAATAGAGGAGTATAGTAGATCACAACATTTATTAGTGTCATCACAAGATAGTATGCTAGACCAATCAAGACTATTTAGAACCTCAGTTAAACAATGTTCTTGGCTCTTTGGAATAAATGTTTGTTTTATATTGGTGCAATATACTAACACTTCTCAATCGTTTTTTAGTCAGCTTTCTATAAAAGAATATGGCATTGTGGTCAGACAAGCCAGTCAAGAAATTGTATGTTTTTATCATTCTATCTATTTTATCTATCAGAACAACAGGATTTTTGCATTTTTGCAAAGAGTGCAAAGAGTGTGGATTTTGTCCTCCATCTTTTGCTGTGTAGTTGTGAAAGGATCTTTTCATGGCCAGTATAGACAGGAGTGGTTACTCTTTCAATGTACATAAACATATTAGTTCTGATTATTTTGTTTTACAAGAAACACGCCCAAAATCAATACTTTACAACATGACTTACATGCACTTTAAAAATAAAGAATAAACCCCTCCGGAAGAAGCAAACAAGTCAAATGGTGCATGCATCCTGTTACGCACAAAGCTCACTCATTCATTCATAATGTTTGATTAAATGTGAAACAGCAAAAAAAGAAATCAGAAAAAAATGAGGTGCACTTTACCCCTTCAAATTGAATTCAGCATGCTTGTGATGTGTTAAGGCCCCAACACACCAAGCCGATGGCCAAGAACTAGTGGCGATGAAGGCCGACAGAAACTACAGCGGATGGCCAAGTACCAGGTACATTGTGCGCATGAGTACAAGGAAATAATTCTCCATACCAGCAAGCAGCAGTAATCTATAAGTCATTCTAAAGGAGGAAAACCAGATACAAACGTTGCTATGATACTCACAACAGTTTTTCTGCAAGAATATTTTTCAGCAGCGGGGGAGTTTGAACGTCAACTCAGGGCTTAATTTGAGCCGGAACACATGTTCCGGTAGCCTTGTGAGACCGTCCTGATCTCGCGAGCTCCAGTTTTCCACTCGCAGATCAGTCTGGCATCTTGAGGCAGAGAAAATTTGGAGCCGTTAGCCACTTGACCGGGCCAATCAGCGTCGGTTTTGAGGCGGGTTAGGTGGTGATAGACAGATGGTTTATCCAATCAGCTTACCAGTATTTTCAGACAGCGGTCCGGGAACCTGAAAGGGTGCGTTTTATTCCTAAATTCTCGTTACACAAACGGCAAATATCCTTTACCGACATGTTGCTTGCTTGCTGAGCTAACGAGCTATGCTTTGCCTGCAGCAGCAGGGGCGGGCTTGTGGTTGTATTTTCATACGCTTCGTGGATCTGATTGGTGGATTTGGCCCGTCTATCACCAACATAGGTGATAGACAGATGCTTCATCCAATCAGCTAACCAGTATTTTCACCCCTTTCCAAAAGTTCTCCAACGGAAAGTTCCCAGATGGATATGCCGAGCAAATGCGAAGCAATCCATCTGGCGGAGTCAGGTTAATGTTCCGGCACCTCCGACGTTGGATTCGGAACCTTTTTTATTGGATCCGGCACCTCCTGTCTCACCAGGAAAAATGTATCGCCTAAATGAAAAAAATAAACTACTGTTTGTGTAGTGTTCAGTGTTTTTATCTGTTTTGTTATTCCCCGCTGAAGTTCCACAAAACTCTTGTGTTTGCATTTTCAATGCGTTTTGAGGTGAATTTTCAGGGTAAGACGGAGGGGGAGAGGGACGGAGGGAGGGGAGGCACTTCAACAGCGCGGCGCTGCACTTTTAGTGACACAACGCTTGTACTGGTTGAGATTGCTGTTATAGCCTCATTTCAGTCAAGGGAAAAATTTCAAAAAGACAACAAAGTTTGCTTAACTTATTCAAATACGCTGGCCAGTCGGATCCCAAACAAGCAAAAACCGTTTCTACCGATCAATAATGTTGAGACCATGGTGGGTTTTTTGGTTAATTAACACTGCTTGTGAAAACGATTTTTTTTTTACATTTCGCACCGATGCAGTGCATGTTCTGAAATAAAAAATAAACATTGCCCTGATGTACACACAGCGTTGTTTAGGTTTTTTTAGTCAGCGAAGCTACTAGGCAGTGTAATTTTTATTTTTTTGTTCCGTTACTTTCAACCCCCGTTTTTAGTCGCGGGATCCACCCCCCTCTCTGCGCTACGGGACCTCCCACTTTACAAATTAAGCACTGCGTCAACTGTAACGCTACCTAAGTGATAACAGCGTATAGTTCCTTTTTAGCAACAGTTTGCTTTATTTGCAATTGTTTCTCAAAAACATATGTCTAACAATTACATGCCATCTGGTTTTATTTCTCTGACAAACTTTACAACAACAAAGATCCATTTGAAGACACGGAAGAGTGTTTATTTTACAAAAAATGATGCATAAATGTGACAATGTTTACCTGATGTGGTCATTGACAACAGTTAGTGTTTTGTTGTGTAAAAGTGATCTTCACATAATATATCTGTATAACGTAAGATATGTTTTGGCCACTGTTTTATCAAACTGTTCTTTGCACATGAGACTTTGTTTTTCATAGAATTTTATTTACGTAGGCTAAATACAACACCTGCAGCCCTGTTGCCCCAGCTGTGCGTAAGTTCTATCTTAAGTTTGTGTGTAAAGTCCACACTAAACAAAACGTTGAAACTAGTTAGTTTCACTGCTTCCCAGCAGTTATGTCATTATAGTTAGATTAAATTGTGACATTATAATAACAAACACATGATGATAGCCTAAACTGGGAAACTGTTATGATTAACGTTAGTAGCTGTTAATTAACCGCGGTCATATGGAGGATATATTTATTCATAATTCAAATTTAAAGTCCAAAGAGAATAGGAAGCAAGATCAAATTAAAAATATTATTTTACTGCGCTACTAGGAAAAATCATGCCATAATTGAATTTAAAAAAGAAAAAGGATAATTTGAAAATGTAAAGTGCAATGTAAAAAGTCAAATTTAACTCAAAATGTGAAATGGAAAAGCTTAAATGGAAATACTTAAATTAAAATCTCAAATAGAAAAAAAGCCTTTGCACTTTATAATTAAAAATGTTACCTTTTAAATTTTACATTTGGCAATTGCCCTTTGACATTTTAAGATTCACCTTTTCCATTTCGATTTAACATTTGGCTTTTCCATTTGGACTTGACAGATCTCAAAAGCGGAGGCGTGGCCCAAAGCCTGGAAGGAGGGTCTGAATCGAAAGGGGGGGCAGAGGCACCTTATGGACAGCAGGGGGAGCTGGATGCTGGGAAGCACACTGAGTTGAGGAGCATCTCGCTGCAGCCCGTGGGAAGGCAGGGCTCGACTTCAAGCCAGCCTGGTAGCGAAGCCTCTTGTTTCACATTTTCGGTTTCCTTTTTTCCTCTCTCATTCGGCTTAAAGCCAAAATGTTCCCACACCGGAACTGAAGATTGCGGCTTTGTAAGTCCATTGGGACTTATTCTTCCTAACTGGCTGTAGATGTCACGAAACAAGAGGGCCTATAAGGCAGTGGGTTCACATCTTCTCTTGACCTGTCGCTATCCTCTGTGTGTGTGTGGAGAAGCTGCCTGAGCCCCAGAAAGCAGACGAGATGACAGAGGCGGCGCGATCGACTAAAGTGTTGGTAACATTAATTTGTATGTCAAAATGAATATATTCTTTATTTTCAATTATAAAAATTATCAATTGCAATATATTGCGTCACCAAAAGCTACCAAGCTCATTTTCATATATTGTGCAATAAATTCATATATTGACTATCAAGACCGGCCTATCTGTGAGTCATTGGTTGACATGTGACTCAAATATACATATGAGTGCACTATTAATAATAGTCCCATGAGAAAGTTGCCTGTAAATGCCAAACTTTGCATTTAACACTTGAAAAGGGGAAGTTTCATGTGTTTGCCATGCTATTTGGACTATTTACTATCAGTGATGATCAACATTACATCAAGTTTACTTTTTATGTTACCCCTTACAAAAAGGGTCAAAAGACAAATCTAAGGGGTTGTGATGATTAATGGGAGAGCAAATGAGGAAAAAAAAGAAATTTATGCGACACAAATCTGTGATCATATTTTGGAGAGTTTTGATTCAAACAATTATTGAAATGAAACCATGTGATAAGTTTAGAGGGGAAATGACCTTTCGGAAATCAAATGAACGAAAAAGTACACAGGCCCAATTACAACATAAAAACTTCACAGTTGTTGCATGAAATGTCGTTTGTGTTTCCTACATTATCAGTTTCTATCATCTAACAAGAAACAAGAGGCTTGATGTCAAGCCCGCCTTCAGCAAGATGCTCCTCAACTCAGTGTACTTCCCAGCAGTCCATAAGGTGCCTCTGCACCCCTTTTGTTTCAGACCCTCCCACCAGCCTTTGGGTCACGCCTCCGCTTTCTGTCAAGTCCAAATGGAAAAGCCAAATGTTAAATCAAAATGGAAAAGGTGAATCTTAAAATGTCAAAGGGCAATTGCCAAATGTAAAATTCAAAAGATAAAATTGAAAATTATAAAGTGCAAAGGCTAAAATAAAATAATTATTTTTTCTATTTGAGATTTTAATTTAAGTATTTCCATTTAGGCTTTTCCATTTCACATTTTGAGTTTCAGTAGAGCAGACAGCTCTGCAGAGTCATGTAATAACGACTTTATGACTATTCATAAACAGCTTTAGGAGCGGTGGTGCGCTGGCTAATCGGCTGGCTTCGTTAGCTAACGTACTTCCACCCACCTAACATGCCATCATGCTACACAGAAAATGAGCCGAACAAAGCTGTCACTCTGGCAATAGCAATGTGCTAATGTAACAAGAGGTCATGAAAGAAACATTGTGTTGTCATATCTCGATCTTTTAAAAGACATGTTTATGTTGAAATAAATACACCTACACAAGTAGTTATGTATCTCGTTGTACATTTGGTTGCCATCTTATGGACATAATGTGCAAAATTAGATATTCCAATTATTCAAACCTATGTGTTTTTTAGAAGGAACATTCAAAAGTCCTTTTTGGCCAGTTTTGACAGCTCTTATGTGTATTGGATAGATCAGATGAAATGATAAAGAGAAGAGCCTTCTGTGTGTGCTCTCATAGTCATTTGTTTGCTTTCCTCACTACCGTTATTAAGCTGAACAGTCAATCAGATGGATTGGCTATTCAGCTGATGGCTGATGACGATTGGCCCAAAAAAAAACGTGCGGGACACACCGAAAAACTAGGGCAATGGTCTGTCACCGTTGGCCCAACTTGGACTGAGGGCCTCCTTGGTGTGTCAGGGCCTTTAAGCTTGATGGGACAGCTAATGTGCCTCTGTTACTTAGCTTACCTCTCCTCAAGATTACAAAGAGTTGTCTGCTTCAGAAAGCTTTCGGCAGAATGAGTTATCACAAAAGCAAATGCATGTGTAGAGAAAACAATGCATGGGAAATATGCACATTACAAATAGTAAAGTTGGAATAGAATGAAAGACAGAGTGGAAATTTAATAATGCAGGGTGTGAGCGGACTGTATGCAGGGAAAGCAGAATATTTTCTCTATTCTTTAAACATAAAAATTGAGGTTGAAACATTTTGGTGAAGTAGGCCCTTCACAATGCAAGAGAAATAAAAACATTAGAAAAAAGCATACCATTTTGCATTGCAACAGAGAGGTATTTATTCTCTGTGCATGTGCTGAAATATTTTCAGAATATTTTGAAAGAATTAAAACTTCTGTATAAAACAAATCACCTCTATCACCAACAACCAGAGAGACTTGGCATCATCATACCAGCAGTGTTACAAACATAAATAAACTAACCTTCAACTGTACCATGCATTAGAAAACAAAGGATACAGTACATACATATCATGTATACAAAGAAAAGACTAAAATGTACATTTTAGAACAGAGCAATTCACACAGGAGAAATCTGAAATAATAAATACAAAGTGTGAATTAGCATATTTAGTACTTAAATATTATATTACGCTCATTTTCAGGTTCATAATTGTATTTTAAGGTTATACCAGAATAGATTTACATGGTTTAATTTTCAAAAAACACAAAATTTTTGTTGTACTGCACAGCTCTCTCTCACTGCTGCAGCTGCTCTTTTCACCTTGTCTCTGTTTTAGCTACAGAGTGAGACCTCTTTTCTTCTCTTATCTTTGATTGCACTCGCACATGCGCAGTAACTCAGATGTAGATCAGATGTCAGCTAGCTCCATAGACAGTAAAAGAAAGGTTGTTTCTCCAGCTTCGGTCAATTACAAGGCAGAATTAGCTGGCTTTAAACGAGGGCGCACATGTAAGTAGTTCTTTTGTAGATTATGATGTGAATTTATGCGTGTTGTAGTAGTGCTTTGCTATTGAGAACAATGCTAATGCTAACGCTGGCACGCAAACGCTAGCATGCAAACGCTAGCATGCAAACGCTAGCATGCTAACGCTAGCATGCTAACGGTTGCGGTTAGCCAGCTCATTTCGGCTTGTGACGTAGAAAGCCGTGCAAATTTTGAACAGCTCACGCGGAGACTGAAGGTAGGACACATTCAGAAACCGTATCTCACTCTAAACAGCATGGATGAATTTTTTTCAGACACACAAAATAACAATAATAAAGTGATTTTTTTCATAATATGGGCACTTTAATAGTGTAAATATGAATGATGAAAATTAATACTTTGTTAAATGCAGTAGTGCAGAAATACAGCCAAACTAATATCCCCCTGCTGTATAACAAGATGTATGCAGAGCAATACATTTTTAAACTATGCTTCATTTTCTCCACACAGGTTTTCATATTTTTCAATTTTAACGCTTTTTTGAAGAATTTCATATCAAAGTTTTTCTAAATAATCTGGTAATTTTGGAAGACGCTCACATCAACACACACACACACACACACACACACACACACACAGGGAGGCCAATCCTTTCCTCAAAAAAGGGAGAATGAGCATATGTTAAAATATGATTGTTGACAGCCTGCTAACTCTACCGACAAATCTAACAACCATTGCTTAAAAGACATGAAGCTGACATATGTACTGATTACTTGAATTATTTAATTTCCTCCTTGAGCATTGGAAGAATGATTTAGGAAAACCTGCCAAAACCAAAGCAAGCTGGCTTTTTGATTCTGAATTGATTCCGTTTGGTGGGACGAACAGAAACTTTGTGGCTTTTGGTAGTGAAAAAAACCCATCTCTGTCCTCTAACAAAGTCAAGCATGTATCAGAGAGGAATCAGGTGAAGTCCCACACTTGGGTAAAATGTAGATATTTAAGTAATTAATATTTAATATTTAAGTAAAAACACATGATTAAACTGCAGTGTGAATTATTTGGCCTTATTTTTATGCAGTTTTCTCAAAGGGATCCTTCACTCAGTCATGTAAAGCTCAAATACAACACTTGTGGGACTTTAAACACGTTTTCTTGTATGGTAAGATACTATCTACTTGTCTCACAGGTAAGCTGTGGACACTTTGAACACCACCCAAGAATTTACCACTTACATTTGTCACAGGGGGTGCGGGGGGTTATCGCAGTATTACAGTCAATACTGGGTATTGCATGCATTTAATGAATAGGGATACACCATAAAAATTATCCCAAGGAAAGGGAAAAACAGGCCACTTGGGAATCGATATTGGCAGGTGTGAGTTAAGATATCAGGAAAAAACATGGGATTGGTTCATCACTAATTGTAAGAATGAGTGAAAGAAGCCACAACTTTATTCTAGCAGAAAAATAACTTTTTCTGCCCAACTGGATGTATCTAAAATATTTTCACAAACATCCACAATAATGATAGCAAACTGTTCCTTTACAGTGCTTTATTTGGCACCAGGTCTGACAGAGGATGATTTAAAGGGTAAATTCATCCAAATTACAAAGATACATATTTTTCCACTGACTAGTATGTAGCCATGCAGATAGTTTGGGTTTTATTTATCCTGGATTAGAATTTTCTGCTCTCACCCTTGAGGTGAATGGAATTGTGTTTGCGGTGCTTCCACGCTTTGAAAAATATCGTCTGTAAGCAAAGCAAATTTTATATCCAGAAACAAATACCTTGTTACTACACATATTTCACTTAAAATAAATAATTTACTATCTACCAAAGAACAGTCCATGTGAAAACTGTTGGAAGTGAGGTCTGTGAATCACTCTTAGTAACTCTTAGAGTTTCCCCAATGACATTTTTCAATGCTTTGACCAAAAATTAATTATAGTTTAAACTATTTGTCTATTGAGTCACTCAAAACAAAATTATTCTAAAACATATTTGATAATTGTTTAATAATTTCTTAACCAAAAAAGACAAAGCAGCTCTTCAAATGTGAAATTATTTTATGTTATCTTTTATGGTAGTGAATCGAATATCTTATATGTTTAATGTAAAACTTCTGTTGGTTGAACAAAACTTTTTTTTATATTGTCTGACATTTTATAGATTAATAAAATTAAATATTTGGCAGATTTATCAATAATGAAAACAATTGTTAATGGCAGCCATATATTAAATTCCATTCTCTTCCATTTTATTGTGTTTTCAACACCCAAAACTAAAACCATCAGCATGGCCAGGGATAAGTGAGTTTTTTTTTGGAATTTAACTGAACTAACCCTTTTAGGGGAAAGCAAGAGTAAACAGTGCAAGAAAAGAGAAGTTCTGATACAACAGCAACAGATAACAGAAATAGAAACCGCTCAGAAAAGAAACAGATGTATCACAGTGTTTCAAAACAGGATTCACAAACTGAAAGTGCTTTCTTTTTCTCTGCAACTCAACTTACTTAAGGCAACAAAAAATAAAACAAAGCGCACAGATGGCAGAATAAAAAGCAGATGAAAAGCTGTCAATGGTTAGTGTGGGAGATAAAATATACATCATTGGGAGCAACATTGAACGAGGCGGCCAGGTCAAAACCAAAGTGTGAAAACCTTCCCAGCCCATAGAGCTGAACTATGGGCTGGGAAGGTTTTCACACTTTGGGTTTTGACCTGGCCGCCTCGTTCAATGCGCTGAGCTCTCACACAACATACTGGTAGGTCTCAGCCTTCCCATGGTCAGGGGTGGAGAAGGGACTAAACCACAATAAGGAGAAAGGGTGTCCAAATACCGCCCTCATGTTCATCCACTTAGTTTTTTTAGCCCATCTTCTCTCTTCCTTTTTCAACTGCTCTATGCCCTGAAAATGAGAGACAACCAAACTTCAATTGGTGTGCTTTTGTTACCTTGTCAGTAATCATAAACCAAATCCCAAATAACTTATTTTTTGGCCACTAAATAAAAAAAGACAACCTTTTCTAAAAATCATCCAGGTCACAAAACCAGTATTTCAGTGCATTCTCTACAAGCATAACGTAGCTGCTTGTCCTATTGTCTTTCCCTCTGTGTGTTGTTCAGTACCCTACCTCTACATGTCAAAGCCCAGTCTCCTTGATTAAATGATCAAATGTCTCCCATAGGAGTCAGATGACCTAGAGTTGCAGACAAAAAGAAGTTCAAAGCAGGATAGGGAGTTTGGTTTGATGAGCTACAATACACAGGCACACCAACAGGCTAAATGATTTTAGGTTGGCACCAAACTACTATAGGGCGTACGGATTCCTTATTCTACTGATAAATGCCATTCCATGAAAATACATTTGTATTTTTGAAGTAAATCACTTAGTGGCTTTACACACTAACCACTACTGGCTGTAGAAAAAAGCCATTGATTTCATGACCAGATTGTTCCAAGCTTAGCCAAGATAAAGGAATACACCTTTAACGCCTAAAGGTTTAAACTATGGCCTTTACTACTGACTTTTGAGATGACTACCTACTGGCACTGGTGTGGGGTGACACCAGCATACAAAATTATTATTTTTTTATTTGCATTTTATGAAAATTATATAAATTGGTAACATAATATTGCTGGAGTTACGCATTAAAAAATGTAAAATGATAAAATAAGAATGAAAGAAATTAGAGGGAGGGGAATAAAAAATGAGACAAAGAATTGCTGATTACCTAAATATCAGTGTGTAAATTATAGTTGGCTGGTAATATGATACATTCAAGTCAAAGGATACATTAACGACGGGGTAGATATACACACACAATCACATATAATCACACACATCAATACATACGCACGTGAGTCTGTGCGCACACATGCATACACATATTCACACACCTGGGTGTGCATATGTTATTGCATTTATGTAATTCTTCAAGAAGATAGACATACAACTAATATCCCATTATTCTCTTAGTTATCACAACTAAAGGAAGATCATTAGCAATATGCATTGTATACCTCATTCATTTTTCCTATCTTTTTCAAAGATAAAAACTTGATTTCTAATTCTCTAGTATTTTTTTTTCCCATTCCATATATTTAATTTACAAGATTCTTCCATTTTATGTTAATCAAGTTCTTATCTTTTGCTAGCTTTATCACTAGGAACAAGTGAGTTTTTCTTCTCGATCTTTTCTGGTATTTTGTGGCCCAGTAATAAGATTAGTTGGTTTTTATTTACAGAAATGAAAAAACGTTAAGTTCTGGGGAGATCACGTGACCGACGGATCGCATGGCTACTCAGAAGTGAAGCTCTTAGCCCCATCTCCGCATTCTCTTTAAAAACAAGGTCTATTATTTTTTACTCAATGTCAACTGTTTCGTTTATCACCACGGTAACTTAGTGAAATGTCTGGAGGAGCGAAAAAGCAGACCCCGCTGCTAACATGGCATCGGCTAACGAGGTTTCGGATGCTAACGCGGACATACGTATGGAGGTGGTCATGGCCAGGGTTCTGGAAAGACAACAAAGTGGGCTTCAGTCAGCGGTCTGCATCGCAGTGAAGGAAGATTTAATACAGCGACTAGACGAGGTAAGATAAGATAAGCAGACAGATAAGAAACACGGTGAAAGCCTGCATTGATGACAAGAGGAAATTTGAGTTAAAGTTGGCTGAACTGGAATAAATAACATCTGAATCATTGGGCTGAAAGAGGGCAGCGAAAAAGACGACCCAGTTGGATTTTTGCAAAAACAGCTGCCAAAATGGATCACCTCCTTACGGAACAGGGCTACCATCGAAATTGACAGGGCACATAGAATCTACGGCAAGGGGACAGCAACACGCACGCTGATTCTCAGGTGTCTGAGATACCAGGACCGTCAGGCAATTATTCAGGGGGCGAGACAAGCACAGCAGGAAGGCCCAATTCGCTGCGCTTTAAGCCTGATTACAGCGCTCTCACTGTACAACGGCACCAGGGATTTATACGAGTACAGCGTAAGATACATGGTAAAGGCATCCCAAACTTTCTCATTTATCTGGCAACTCTGAGAGTAAACCACGGAGGGAGAACGTTCACATTCACTGCACCTGAGGAAGCGGACAAGTTCTGTCGGGATTTGGATATGAAGGAAAGAGACGTGACGCCCGCGCTGCATGCTTCGCGACCAGACCGGGCTGTCATTGGGCCCGGAGGGCGGCGTGGTGGTTGTTTGATGAGGCTGAAAACATGACGGACATGGACTGCTCAATTTACACAGCCTAAGAACATGATAAACACTTAACATCTTATAATCTATATTTACTACTCTTACATGGTTTATTACCCACATAGGCTGTTTCAGAGCGTAATAGCTGGTTGAATTATAATGTATGAGCTTGGGAGCCGAGTTATACGGAGCATTTGATTTGACTGCATTTTATAAGCTATGTCTATTACTCCTACACGGCTGATTTGTTTTTCATACAGTTTACTTCAGAACTTAATAGATGGTTGGGACTTAGTTTTAAGTTTTTTTTGTAACATCGTTCATGTTTAACATAGGAAAGCATTAGACCTGTTTCAGTTAACCTGTGACTTTAGACAGGAGGGGCAGTTTTGAGCTGAGTTTATGTGCGAGCTGCGTTTGATGCAGCCACGTATCCTACAGAGAGGGAAGGGGTTCTGCAGTCTCAGACGGTTAGGGGATTTATTTTATGTTTTGTGTTTTCACCACACTGTGCTTAGATCTAGCAGCTCACCATTTGCTACAAATTTATCAGTGAATTCCGGCATGGTACTCGAGACATATATACATGTGCATTTTGAAGATGGCTGAACTTTCAATCCTTTCTGTTAACATCTGGGGGCTTAACGGGCCGATCAAACGAACTAAATTCCTGGACTATTTAAGAAGGAAGAACGTAGACGTGATTCAAGAATCACATTTACGTAAAAGAGATATAAATAGTCTACAAAATAAAGGTGCTGCTTCATCTAGTGACGACACCGAAACCAAGGGCTCCATTGTATTGCTGTCACGGAGATGCACACTCACTGTACACTGCATGAAAAGTGGGATTTTGGTCAGTAAGTGGCACTGTAGATTGTCGTGGAACTTCAGGTTTATGACAGTATATGGCAATTTGCAGGCAACACCGAAAACTGCCGTGAATTGTCGGAAATTGAAGTGGGCCTTGCTTGGCAGTTGTCCCCCCATGACACGCTCCCCCTCCCCCTAATTCTAGGGGAGGCTTAACATGTAAATGAAAATTCTGTGAGCTATACAAATGCAAATCACGGTAGCAGCAGGGGGAGTTTTACCCCAGGTGACATTTTTCTAAAAAGGTATTAAAGGTGCACTGCCACATGTATTTCATTACTTTGTGGTAATGTCTGAAGTTCTACCATGGACTCTGTAACATTTTTTTGGGAAAAAAATGTCTTGGTTACCTTGTTTCAAGCCATTCTAGTGTTATATAGAAAGCCTACAGGATGACACCGCTCGATTTCTGCCAGTTCTCATTAATATTCAACAAGCTAAGCTGTTTGAATGTGATTGGCTGACAGCTAGCCAATGAGAGCCTGGCTGTCAGAATCCTTTACCCAGCCCAACTTTGCAAGCTAATGAATAGTAATGAGCTCAGGCAATATGATGTCCGATTGACCAGCTTTTGGAATTGGCCTGATTTCTCTGCTTATTTCTTTTTAGTGGCTAGAGCTGACAAAGGAGGTAGCAGTTCATTTTCACATTTGCACATTTTCCCCTACCCCCGCCTTCACTACTTTGATTTGAAAAATGGCGGAGGGAGATGAGTCCTCCAAAGTATGGGAGTATTTCAGCCCAACTGGTAAAAGAGTTGTCTGTACACTCTGTCAAACTTCACTTGCTTATCACGGGAGCATAACCACGCATCTAAAAAGGAAACACACAGGAGTTGTTGCAGGTTTTTTATTCTCCTCCATGTCACCTCCTGGGCTATGTAAAGATGCACCCACAGAAAAGGAAAAGACAACGTATATGTTGACAAGTATATGATTATTAATGAAACGGCGAGCTAGTCTGTATTGTTTATTAACTTTTGAGAAGTACAATGACTGTCTCTGGATGTTAAACAGGCTACTTAGACTTTGGCAGTAATGTTTTAAACCCCACCATGCATGCAAGTTTAAACGCGAGCAGCACAGAGCTGTGTGCCTGCCTGCTTTCAGCGTGATTCATTTAAGCAGAGCTAAGCGGGTGAGTTGCTTTATAAAAGTGTATTGTTTGGTCTTGTAATTTACAGGAAGCTTTACGCCGTCTTCACAACTCAGAGACAAATTGTAGGCGCTACAAACCGGAGCAAGGATAAGACTAACTTCGCCTCATAACGAGGCTGTGACCTCCTATTTGCTATTCATTCATTCAGTCCAGATTTGCATTGTGCTGATAATGATGCCATTGTGTGTAATTTTCTCTTTTATCCTTCCTTGTTTAATTTTACTGACTTAAGTTTTTTTTTATTCATACCACTCTCATTTAATTGTTTTCCAGATGCCTGTAAGACATATTACAAGACAACACGCAGGAGCTTCAGGTAGAAACAACCAGATCTGGCATCGCAGGCAGAAGCTGTGAAGAGTTCGATTGAGAAGAAAAGAGGGTAAGATTAGATCCGTTTTTGGTCAATGTGAATATTTTTCAGGTGCATTCATAGATGTGTTGTGTCCATATGCATCGCGCAATACTGATTGTCTTTATTGATTGATTTTACAGCTGCTGGAAGCGAGACAGAGTGTGCTGGCTGCGGGTGAGGTGGCCTTTTGTTAGTGCGCCACCATAGACCTGATGATCCGAAATACAGGGCAAAGCACCACAGACGTCTGCAAAATGGACTGAATTCAGACAGAATGCCGCCAGTTACCTACAGCTCTGAGGCGGCCGCGGCAGGCAGACAGTTGACGGTGCTGTAGGATTTGGCTTCTCGTGATCGTGGGATATTTGTTGTGTGTGCTGTGTGTCGCCTATGCTTTGTACATAGTTTTTTTCTGATTGCGTTTGTATTTTGTGTTAATAAAGCTCTATCTTTGAATAAACAAATTGGCAAACTGGCAAATAATTTCCCTTAGCATAACAATGACATGAATATACAACATAGCATATATGAAAGGAGAATATATATATATATATATATATATTACTATTATTATAATGACCCAGGGTGACCAATAGCCTAACCCATGACAGACCTGCCAACCAATTACAAGAGATTTTTCTTGTTTAAAAGTAGTGGTTTCATCCAATACTGAGCGGAAATTCAAGCCAGGCCAGACATTCTCTGGCCAGGCGCGGTGTCGCTGCTATTCATATGCTTAGCACCTCCGTGGGGAGCTTTCCACATACTTCATGGTTCGTTTCCGTCAATATGTGGCACAAACGAACGCAATGTTCACAGGCTGTAAATTGTCGTTAACTGCCAAAAATTAGGGGGACTTCCTGGCGTTTACGGGGACGAAAATCCCACTTGTCATGCAGAGATAGACAAAAGTAGTAATGACTCTTCAGGCAGGATATCTTATATATGTACTATGATAAGGAGTAGGAAAATAGCCTTTGTTTCAGTATACTACATATTATGAAAGCTTTTTCCCCGCACCTATCCAATGAATTGCTCTCTCTCAGTGGATATTCATTAATTATAGGGGGAGACATGAATACGGTACTAGATTTAAATCAGGATAGATCAGGGGTTAACCACATGAAAGCCCCAAAACACACATCGGACATGTTCAATTCAGTTGTGGAATCCCACCATCTTACAGATATATGGAGAATACACAACCCTAACTAGCAAGGATTACACCTTTTTTTCCACACATCACCGCACCCACTCCTGCATTGATTACTTTTTGAGCTCCAGTGAACGTAAGGCAATGTTCCACACCATAGCAATGGAACCAGCAATCCTGTCTGATCACAATGCGTGATAACCACATTCCATTGTGATATGTTAGGAGAAAAATCTAGAAGATGGCAATTTAATAATTGCGTTCTCCAAAACAAAGCTTTTGATACAGAGTTTAGAGCCAAACTAGCAGAGTTCATATCAATCAATACTGACTCGGTTTCGGACCCGGCGGACATCTGGCAAGCCACTAAAGGATTTATTAGAGATTTCACATCTTCCTTTGCAGCAAATTAGAAGAAAAAGAGAGAGGCAAGGATTGCGGAGTTGGAAGAACGTTGTAAATCATTAGAGCAGTCTCTGAAAACGTGCATTTCTACACATACACATACTCTTTTAAGTCACAAATCGAGCAGAGCTAAATGACTTGCTAAAAAGGAGAGCTGAATTCATAATGCACAAAGTGAGGCAAAATTACTATTTTAATGGTTGTAAACCACGCAGATTGCTAGCTCTGAAATTAAAACAAAGAGTACAGAGCTGCTATCAATAGCATCCGTATGAACTGAGGTATCTCAACCAATCCTAAAGATATCACTGCCGCTTTCCAATCCTTTTATTCAAAGTTGTATGAATGCAATGCGCATCCAACACTGTGCCAAAAGTTCCTGAAAGAGCTAAACCTGCCTCTTCTTGACCCAGAGGAGGCAGAAGAACTGGGTCAACCTATTACGTTAGTGGAACTCAAATCAGCGTTAAAAACAGCTAAGAAAGGGAAAACACCAGGGTTGGATGGAATTCCATCAATCTCTTACTACAGTACTTTGACACACTAGGACCTATCATTTCACAAACTTTAACCTTGGCTGTGGAGAGAGGCACCTTTCATCCACAAACCATCACTGCACTAATTTTGGTCATACACAAAAAGGGCAAAGATCCTACGGAGCGCTCGAACTAGCGTCAGCGTCATTGGGACTGATATTAAACTTTATTCCAAAGTCTTGGCACTATGCCTAGAACGCTTCATTGAGAAGCTAGTACACCCCAACCAATCAGGGTTTATACCAAAGCGTCAAGCTGCAGACAATATACACAGATTATTCCATGTAATAGAAGAAGCCAAAAACCTAACAACGGCAGCAGTTTTATCATTGGACGCAGAAAAGGCTTTTGACCACCTAGAATGGAACTACTTGTGGCAAGTAATGGAGAGGCTTGGTTTGGGAGCCAAATTCATTGACATGGTACGTACTTTATACGCAAATCCCACAGCCATAGTCTCAACCAATGGCCGGCATTCACAGTCATTCCCCTTCGCGCGGGGCTCGCGACAGGGATGCCCACTCTCTCCCATGCTATTTGCGATCTCTCTTGAACCGTTAGCCCAGGCCATAAAGCAAAATAAAATATGTAATGTCCAGATTAAATCCAATAACAACTCAATATCATTATTTGCAGATGATATTTTACTGTACATATCTGACCTTGAAGACTCTGTTCCAAAAATCCTTGAGATCTTCAGTGAATTTGGCTCAATCTCCAGCTATAAAATCAATTGGAATAAATCTAATCTGCTCCTGTTGAACGAAACAGGTGACATCAACTGTTAGTGATACAATACCAACCCAGAGCAAAATTACATATTTGGGTTTCACCATTTACCCATCGCTACAGTGAGTTGTCCGGGACAACTATGAAACTATATTAAGTTGTGTTCAAAGAGATCTGACTAATTGGTCTGCGCTTCTGGCATCGCTACGGTCCAGGATTGCTGTTGTTAAAATGGGGGTGGCCTTGACCAACTGCCACTTTGCTCGTTTGAAAGCCATGATGTCTCTCTCTCATGGGTGGGCCAAATTCTCTGGGCGGGCAAAGCAGAAAAAGGGGAGGTAAGGGTGCTGAGCAAGATTCCAGATCGGCCCATCTGAGCTTTCATTTTTTCAAAGGCAGAGCAGGATACCCAGGGCTCAGTTTACACCTGTCACCATTTCTAGCCACTGGGGGATCATAGGCAGGCTGGCGGAATGCATATTAATGTTAAAAAACCTCATAAAGTGAAATTTTCATGCCACGGGACCTTAAAAATAGTGATTATCTTCCCTCAATGTTTCCTCTATATTGATTTTCCTGTGGCCACGGTATCAGAAATCGGGCATGCGCACAACAGGGTTTCCACTATGTACACTGTGCCGCCGCTCCTTCAGCTGTTTATGAAAAGTCGTAATTACACAAGAAGGTAACGTTAGTGAATGCTGCGATCCCTCTGCCTTTGACTCCTCGCTGCAGGAGACGCAGTATTCCTCCGGCATGCTGAATTAACGTTGCCGTTTTAAAACCGTTTTCCAGGTTAGTGGGGGTGCATACCGCTCCAAACCAACATGAAAAACGTATCTAGCAGATACTGGGACTCGAGTCTGAGACTCTGACTCGAGTCGCACTTAAGTCGCACTAACAGCTGACTTCAGACTTGACTCAGACTCGACCCAAAAGACTTCAGACTTGACTTGCGACTCGACCCAAAAGACTTCAGACTTGACTCGGACTCTAGCTTCCAGACTCGTCAACAACCTGTTTTCATGCAATTATTGATTTTTAAATCTAAATTTATTCATGTATTTCTATTTTCTTGTATTGGCGCATACGCGTTGGGAAACGTATGACGAGCGGCATGTCCCCTGCCATTTGCCATAATGTGTATGTAACGCATGCGTTATGCCTTATATGCACGCACTCACACATAAAAAAATGCATTGATGATGGTTACACTAAGTCCTCCCGGAGTTGTGCCTTTTGTCATTAGTTTTGCTTTCAATAACTTTGTAAACAATGGCAGTAAGCAAACCGCTAGATTCAAGGTGTGTGGCTAAAGATAAATGATGCCAGATCAACAACGTCGGACTGCATCAGTCACTTGCAATTGTAGCAGCATAGAAATAAGGTTGTCTTGCTGCAGTTAATTGCGCCTGCTGACCACTAGGGCGGCAGTATATAAGTATATAAGCCCTCCTTCTCGCGCCCCCACTGATGCATCATTTCCGGGTCAGGTGTTTGTCTGTGCAGGTAATGCTCCACGCTACTGCTGCGGCTATTGTTTTGTTTTACTTATCACTGTGTCCTCATGCTTAAAGCCTGCGTGTCTTCACTGCAGAGCAGCGACCGAGTGCTCCGTGCGCCGTGCTCCGTTTTATTCCTTGGTTCTCTCAAGCGGTGGTAAGTGTCATCTCTCTCTCTGTGTTAAACCGAATGCTATCTGTAGCTAATGCTAGTGCTAGTGCTGCTGCTAAATGTACAGTTTTGTCTCTGCTGCTAAATGTACAGCTTTGTCTGCTGTTTTACCTACGCGGCTTTGTCTGCTGCTGTGTCTCGGTTGCTAACTACACAGCCTACTCTCTGCTGCTAAATATAAGGCTTTGTTTCTGCTGTGAACTACACAGCGTTTCTATTGCTTGGCTACTTGGTTGCTGGACTTTGGACAGTTGGCTTGCATGGTGGATTGCCGACACCAGACTTTTAACCTGCTTAGTTCTTTAATTTGAGCCGAATGACTGAGGAGTTAATCCTTTAGTTTGTATTACTTTGTTTTGTTTTCTTTACTTTATCGTTTGAATTAAGTCAATTGTTTTGTTTTCTTTACTTTATCGTTTGAAACAAGTCAATTGTTTTGTTTTCTTTACTTTGTTTTGATTAAGTAAATTGTTTTGTTAAGCTAATTTTGTGTATTATTTCCTGTTTTAGGTTTTGTGTTTTGTTGTACATTTTGGGGTTAATTAATTCTGTTGTAACGTTCTATTGTTTGTCCTTTCCAGTGGCTGCAGGCTGGTGACGTGGGTGGTGGTGGTCTTCCTTCTCATGTGCCGTGTTTCCTTGGATTTGGTGATATCACTCTGTGTCTGGGTGAACCCTTTTTCTTTAATTTAGTTTTATTAATTCTCCTTCCCCTTCACCTGCTCTTCCCACCAGTAGGCTTCAGCCCCTGATTAGGTTTTCTTTTTCTTATTTGTGATGCATGCAAACTTTTTTGGTAATATATATCTATATACATTTTATTAAAA
The DNA here is from genome assembly GCA_025617405.1 of Perca schrenkii. NCBI lineage: Eukaryota > Metazoa > Chordata > Actinopteri > Perciformes > Percidae > Perca > Perca schrenkii. Next base: position 11,716,693 of record CM046792.1, read on the forward strand.
AAAAGTATTTTTTTAAACTGGGAACCACGTGTTTTGCCTATCGAGTGGAACGAACCTGTGTGCTCTAAAAATCTTGGGCCAATCCCAAGTGGCGTTGTCGGAAATCTTAAAATCGCTGAGTGTCATCTATCCCATTCGCGTTGCCACACCATGTTTAAGAGACGTTACATTTAGCATATATCATCACAGGTAACAAGCTAACCATTGCAAAGTGTTGTGCTAATGCTGGGAACAGGCACATTGTATCTGTATAGTTAGTAGTTGCTGAGGCTCAGACATGGCGCACAGGAGGTGGGACGCACAGATCCATCTCCCCAGGAACAAACGCTGTGTCGGTTGGGCAAACTCGTGATGCGTAATTCATCTCGTGGATGATTTGTAGGCTATTAAAGTGATGGTTCGGAGTAATTTCACCCTAGGGTCCTTTGCACCATGACCTTGAGCCAAACAAACCCCCAGAAGCTTTTTTCATCTGGGTCGAACATTGGGAGAGTTAGCTTTATCAGCTGAATAGCTTAGCGCAGGGGCTAATGGATCCACGTTTGTATCTCGTAAATGACCCCACTAATAATGCCCAAAATGATACCAAACTTCTACACTAGTACAAATAGGTTATGCACTCATAAAACAATGGATTGGAAAGTTTGTAAGTACACCTGAAGTTTATGTAAATAACACTTGCCTGTTGGCTTCTGCTCTCTGCTGTCGCTGCTGCTGGGTCATTTACAAGCTACAAACGTGGATCCATTAGCCCCTGTGCTAAGCTATTCAGCTAACTCTCCCAATGTTCGACCCAGGTGAAAAAAAACTTCTGGGGGGTTGTTTGGCTCGAGGTCATGGTGCAAAGGACCCTAGGGGGAAATAACTCCGAACCATCACCTCCTAGGGCTTAGTGGTCACATACGTGGATAGCACGTGGGGTTATGGACACGTATGGGGGTACTTACACTGCCATCTGGTGGTGTCAGAAGTTTATAACACACTACGGTCAAAATTCAAAATGGCGGCGAACACAAGGGAAGATTTAAGTGGTAGCTCCATACACAAATGTCGACCAGGTAAGAAGTTCTGTCATATTTCATGGCTTATTCTGATTTAGATATGTATAAAAGCTTTGTATATTTGTCATGACATGCAAATTTGAAAAAAAAAAAGTGTAAAACTAGCAACTTTGTAGGTCGCTAAACATGAAGTACACGTTAGTGTACTTATGGACTGATGCTCCTCGAAACAGCTAATATGCTTGTAAACATGCACACACATAAAATGGGGAAAAAAGCTAGCTCTGATGCAGCTAAAAAGCTGTACATGGTCCCAATGAAATAAATAACCATTAAATCACTAAATACATACATACTTAAATTAGTTGGGTTGAAAATGTTAGTTATATATGTAATATGCTAGTAAAAATGTGCACATGTAAATTAGCTTGCATTGGAATAAATAACAAATAAATAATGCAAACCTACATACATAAATGAAATTAATTTGTATTTGATTTTATCATGTTTTTATTTCCAGAGCGTTTTTCTGTGCAAAGAGCATTGGAGCTACTTGGGTTAATTGATGGAGACAACTCAGATTTGGACGTGTCTGACAACGATGATCCCATCCTGGATGGCAATTACCAACCATCACCACAGGAGGAAAGCAGCAGTGAGGACAGTAGTGATTCATTCCTGAGCCCACTGACCACAGCAGAGGACGCAAACATCTCCGTAGTGCAGATAATGGTTAACCAAGATCCAGTAGATATTTGTTTATTTCATGCAGTTAGGGCCTTAGGGCTATGTAAAGGATTGGAAGCAAAATGCTTATTTACAAAACTTGTTGACAGATTCATGGACAGGGACAGGGACAGGTACAGGTTCATCCCGCACTCTCAGACGTCACTGTCAAAGTCAAGAGATTGAGGCTGATAGCTCAGAAGATGACTTGGAAGAAAAAAAAAGAAAAAGGGAGACTCTGAAAAAGGTAATTGTTATTATTTTTGGCCTTCACACCTTGAGGGTAAATCTTCAAATTTCATATAAACTTCCACACAGATTCAAGTATTTTATGTATATCACCAATAGACCTCAATTGCTTACATGGGTAAAAATGTAACTTCCTACAATAAATAGTATTTTTATTCTGATTCTGGTTGTGCAGGACGTGGACTACGCTGGAAGGCTACTCCATTGACGCCAAATCTGGCAGAGTATCAGCATTAGGATGAAACTGATCTAGACAGACGTGGCTGGACCCCACTAGACTATTTTGAACAGTACATACATAGACGACTGCAGAATGCTCTAATATTATGTCACTGTCTAAGAGTGGGGAGCCACTTAACATGACAGTAGATGAGGTTTACCACTTTTTTGGTGCCTGTATTGTGATGTCGTGCATCCGATACCCAACCATTAGGATGTACTGGTCCAAAGCCTTGAAAATCACTGCCATCACTGACCAATTCACACGTGCCAGATTCTTCAAACTGAGGGGAGCAATAAAAGTGGTTATTGATGTGCCAGAAGACCTGAGAATGTCGGACAAATTCTGGAAGGTGAGGCCTTTTCTGAATTGGATTCTGCGAGGCTGCTTGTCTCTGAATCAACCTGATTGCCCATCTATTGATGAGCAGATGATTCCTTTCACAGGAGCCTTTCCGTGCAGACAATATCTGCCAAAGAAGCCAAACCCAGTTGGCATAAAGAATGTTTTTTTTTTTTTTTTCTTTGTTTGTGCTACAGCAGATGGCATTGTGCTTGACTTTGAGTTGTATCAAGGCACAGGTTCACTGATTGAGAAGGTCGAAGAACCAGAGGGCCTGAGTTTGTGAAGCTTAGTCATCGAGCGTCTGTGCCAAACTCTGCATCGTGGCACAAAGGTGTATTGTGACCGGTTCTTCACCACCATCAAAGGTGCGCAACGAATAATGGAGAAAGAGCTGTACATGACTGGTACAATAATGAAGAACCGACTCGCTGAAGCGAAGCATAAGTTACCCAGTGACAAAGCCATGAAAAACGCAGGAAAAACATCAGAAGTTTCCGCTGAAGATGGAAAGTTGTGTGTAGTGAAGTGGTACGACAACAAACCAGTATTGCTGATCTCTGTTGTTCATGGTACACAGCCTGAAGACACCTGCCAGCTTGGACAAGAAAGTGAAACAATATGTCACTGTCTTGCGACCAAGCATTGTCCGTGAGTACAACATCAAGATGGGTGGAGTTGATTTGATGGATAGAATGTTAAGTTAGTATCGCATGAGCACTCGTACGAAGAAGTGGACAACGCGGATGGTAATGCACTTCACGGATCTAGCCAACAGCTGGCTACTCTACCGAAAAGACCATGCAATATGTGCTGGACCAAAGACAAGACCCATCCAGTTCCTTCAGTTCCACATGGAAGTGGCTAAGATCCTCTTGGCCCAGCATCACGGTGCAGATACAGACCTTTTGACACAGTCAGAGGAAGAAGAAGATTCAAACCAGGGACTGAAACGTCATGTGACAGAGTTGCCCCATGTCTCAAATGTTCCAAACACTATTTTTAACTGTCCAAAATGGGCAAAAATGCAATGTTTCCATGTTGTTTTTACTCTATGACAGTCAAAAAATGTGTGTATGTGTTAATACATTAAAAAACATCAGGAAAAAACTGCTGTGTTCAAGGCAGAAATAAAGAGTTTTTCATTCTATTACACAAAGGTGACTTTGTAATTTATGGAAATTCGGACCATGAATCCACATATGTGGACATAATTTTTCTCTAAAGAGTACATCATATCAAAAGATGATACTTCTTCTAATTAGGTTCCAATAAGCCCAAATAGCAAAGAGAAATAAAAAATGCACGTAAAAAAACTGCTTGGGCCTTAAGTGAACAAGTTTGGTCAAATTTTGCACATATTTCTGTTACTGTAATCCTATTTACTATTTCATTATTTCATCCATACGTGGCGCAGCGGATCCATGCGCACTGTCACCTGCTGTGGAGACACTGGCCTCACTAACCTCTCCTCCTCTGAGTTGGATCTCCCTCGCGCTGGACTCTGTTTCACTGAGCATACTAACACTTAGTTAATTAAACACTTACTAATTACATCAGTGAGTTCAAACTGCTTATTGTGCGTAATTTGGACTGACACTAAGATGCATGTTGTTCTGTAACTGGTGTGGCGCTGCCACTATTTTCTTGATTTCCACTTCAAAATTTTTTGGAGTGAAAGAGACATTACATTTAGCATTCATCATCACAGGTAACAAGCTAACCATCGCAAAGTGTTGTGCTAATGCTGGGAACAGGCAAATTCTATCTTTACAGTTGTATCCATATGATGCGACAGACTTAGGTTAATATTTCACCAGGTCTGAGGGCTAGAGGGATGTGTTAAGTAGACCCCATAAAGTTATCCTACAACAGATTTTGATATTGTACTGTAAGGATGGTAGCTACAGGACATTGAATTCATAAGATTTAACAATACTGTGTTAGGGACAGATCAGATGGCCAGAGACTTGAGACTTGACTTGGACTCGTGGCAAAAGACTTGAGACTTGACTTGAACTTGCCCCTCAAAGACTTGAGACTTGACTTGGGATGTTTCTCAATCTCAAGAATGCAAAGAACAGACTCGTGTTCTTGGGGAGAACGTTCTTGCTGGCTGTTCTTGAAAGAATGAACTCGGAAGTTCACAAGCACAGAAAACACTGTTAACAGTTTGAGATGATGCTTTCTTCCTGTTATTGCTCAACACTCCCAGCACAGAGGTTACCTGCAGGGCTCCAAAATACCAGCTAGAAATAAAAACCACAACAATATAACCACTTTGTATTAAAACAATCTCCGGACAAGAAAACCTCATAATGCTACAACTATTGCAATAATATTGCAACGTGTGTGTGTGTGTGAATTCGGCAAAGATTTTCGCAAGACTGCCTGTATTCGAAATCTAAACCGTTCATTTCTCGCCTAAAATGTTCTCAGAAGTGAATTTAGTGATGAATAAGATGACCTTGGTAAAATGGGCGTGTCAAGAACATTTCCGGGAATCTTAACGGTTCTCGGTGAAATGCGAACTTGTGTATTGGGACTTGGCAACACGAGATGACGTTTCACAGGGACACAAGAACACAAGTCAATAGAAGAACACAGATTGAGAAACGCCCTTGGACTCAAGCTCAAAGACTTGAGACTCAACTTGGACTTCCAAAAAATGACTTGTGAACATCTCTGGTAGCCAGGGGCGCCGTATAGGGGGGGAAAGTTAGGACAATTCCAAGGGCCCATTAAAAATTATTAAACCATCATCATTCAGTATATATATTTCAAATATAATAAAATTAATGATCTCTTTCTTTTTACTTGTTTTTGGCAGCAAAAGTTAAATATCCCCATTGACTAAAAAGTAAACATCCATATTGACCGACCACCCCCCTGTATCTGCATGAAATGGTTTGGTCCTGCCTTAGCGCACTTAGTGACGGTTTTTAGTTGCAGTCAGTAGATGCGCCAGAACTACAGTGACCACAATATTGTCAAGTAATGTTAAATCAAAATCTGGTTTTCAAAAAAGGAAAGAGAGAAAAGAGAGAGAGGAAAGAAAGGAAAGGGTGTCAACCCAGTTTTTCACCAAGAAAGGTGGGTAGCCTATAGTCTGTGAGTGGTATTAACCTGTTGGCTTAATGTCCATAGTAAAATGAGCTAGCTAGCTACAGACTAGTGTTAGCCTACATTTAATCACCATTTAATCAGTGCAGGGAAACGTTTAGCAAGATATTCATATTAAATCATTGTCCCTGTCCCTTTTAGCAGACTTAACAACAGATGAGTCAGCAGCACCCCAGTCTCCCCCTAACTGTGCCCCTCCCTGTCCCAGTGAAGAAGGTGAGCAACATTGTGTTCATTGACATGCCTGTTATTTGAGAGAAAAGTTTGGGTTTCCAGGAGTCCTTTGTAAATAGGAGTTTCTTATTCATACCTTTTAATTTGATGTCACTGGTACTGTTAGTTTGTTATGACCATATTCCAAACCTCAAAACCTTTTGATTTAGTGATCACTTGATCCGTTTTGTAGCACTATAATAACCCTGGTGTGGAAATTCCATTTTACATGTCCACTTTATTTTCTTGTTGGCATATATGTGCAGCTAAGTTAAAAAATCAGCTGTTTTCATTGTTTTGAGAGGATGATATTAATTTATTTTGATTGAAAAGTTAATATATATTTAAGTTTGTTCATTTTTCTTTTTTAAATCTTTCATTAATAATTATAATAATGATTTTGTTGAGAGAAATTTTCATTTTGTCAAATTTTACAATAAAAATACATTGAGACTGTAAAAGATGGCCTTCAGCACATTTTTATGGTTGCTTTTAATCTTGCATCAAATAGTGAACTGCATACTAGACTTGCATCAGGCACGGCACCAGGATTCGAGTTTTGGATGGGCCAGACCAATTGTGGGTCGGCCTTAAATTAAAAACGTTATCAAATCACTGTTTATCCTAATACAAATGACTGACTAATATACGGTTATATTATATATATTATATGTGCTTACATAATAAACATTGTAATGGCTTGATGCTATTTAAATATGTTGTTGCATTGTAAAAAGTTTGCTTAGAGTGCTTTGGAATCTCCATTACGCACCATACCTGGCTGTGCTATAGCGCATCCCTCCTAACCTAAGGGCGCTGACACACTAACCCGATAACATATAGGCTACTATAGACTGTAAAAGTGGTCAGGAATCTAATATTTCCCCAAAACATAGTTTAGTTCTGCTCGTATAACATGAGGCCGAATATTTCACAATTCTGTTTAATTGTTTTAAGTTTTCAACAGTACAGATCAACAACACTGCCCAACAGTTTCAATCAATACTCGGCCACAGAACTTATTCATTGACAACGTCATCTGTCATGTAAAACAAGACTCAAGTTATTTCCTTACTTTAGGTGATGATTCATGTCATAAAAACATGTTTAACAAAAATAAATAAATCGCATTAACAAGCCCTAAAGCATTATTGGCCATAACAAGAGAAAACCATGAGGGAAAAACAACTTGACAACAGTAACAAGCTGTTATAGAAATAGAATTGCGCCTGCAGCTCTCTAGCGAGTTATGAATTGATTATTTTAATCCATATATCTCATATAACGACATAATACAATACAGGCAGAGTAGCCTTCACATACCTTACTGTTATCATCTGGCGGTCCTACACAATTCAACTCCCTAAAGCAGAAGAAGCAACCGGATACTTTAGCACTGGTTGAGTTGCGGGCTCATCCACGGAAGACAAATCCACAGGGCTATATCATCCACTCGCGAGTCAGAGACAGAGGCACTAGCACCAGCGCTGGTCGTGCTAACCGCGCTAGCATCCTGGGGTGGCAGAGACAAAGATGTGCTAGGTGTTGTGGATCTCAGCTCTCCTTCATCTCCTGGTAGCAGCAATGACTCAGACCACTCGTGCACATTTAAGGTACCTAAATAACGACTGTTGCAACATTGTCCTTTACTGGAAATGATTTTCACACTCTCAGATCACTTGGAGCTAGCCTATGATACCGACAAGCTACATTGGTTCCCGAACCTCACTGTCTGCTGAACTTACACAGAAACATAAAGATAGACATGACCAGTTTTTTTTTTTATTGTTTTTGAAAACTAAACATTTAGACAATTTTAGCACAAATTATGAGATTTGCCGATTTTTACTAATTCTTCACCAAAATATATGAATTAATTAATGTTTTTTGAAGAAACGTTTTGGGTGGGCCTGTTGAAAAGTGGGTGGGCCCAGGCCCGTCAGGCCCACCCATAACGCCGAGCCTGACTTGCATGCATGTACAAATCACCAGCAGTAAATATTGTGCTAGTACTAGTATTGAACTACAAGAAGCAAGACAGTTGTAAGCTTTTAATTTGAATTATGTAAAGCTTTTGATGGGACAGTTAGGTCCTAGAGATGTGGTGACAACAACTGCGCAGAGGGGGCTCAATTTGATTTTTTGTCATGGGGCCCAAAATTCCTGGCGGCGCCCCTGCTGGTAGCTAGTAATGTTCACTCAGTGTTTTATTTTGTTGTTAAAGTGTATGCAAAATGAGCGGTGACGTTAAATCACCAGTTTCAGGGATGCACCGAACCCAGCGTTCGGTTCGGAATTCGGCCGAACTTTGGGCTTTTTGACGGAGTTCGGGTACTGCCGAACGTCAGAATTTTTTTCGACCGAACCGAACGGTACCAAAGAGAAGTAACGAGAGGCGAAACTCGAGAAAAAGAGACGAACGTTGTGTTGAGTTTCTGCTCTTGCCAAAGAGTATAGAAGTAACAAGAGGCGAAACTCAATAGAACGTTCCATTGCAAACAAAACTGACACGCACCCATGACAGAGCTGCAGCTCCGCTATCTTGGACTGAACTATCTTGTTACTTCACTACTCTTTGTAGACGTGGTCGACATAATGACGTAGCAAGACGGAATGCAGTAGCAACCTAGCAACGGCAGTAAGCTGTGAGAAAGTGAAAATGGAACTTGTGAGCAGAAAAAGTTGTTTGGCAGTACTTTCAGTCAAAAGAAGGCCATTCAAGTTGAGCTACATGTTCAATTTGCAATGCCGATTGGTCTCGTGGTGACGAGGACCCTAAACAATACACAACATCACCGCTGTTAAGACATTTGCATATGAAACATCCGAAAGAATATGAGTTGTGCATGAAGGAATCTCCAGACAGCAGCCGAAATGCAGCAACTTTAGGTACGGCAAAGGAAGGACAGTCACAGCTAAAAACTGGTGTTAACCAGACCATGCCTCTCCCAGGCTGTCAGCTGTTCTCTCTGGAAATGAGTCTTACAGCGGGAGCGGAGCGACCGAACGGCCGGCTGCTGCTCGTTAGCTAACGGTAGCTTTCTAATTCCACCCACCCAACATGCCTTCATCATACATTGGTAAGCGAAAGTTTGCAAAACAAAATTGTGACTCATCTGGCGATAGCGATGCACTTTCCTACGATGTGAATAGAGCGTGGGGGTAGCCTACTTTATGGGATTATAAATCTAAAAGGCTTATATTTTGGATATTGGTTGGATCTTGAGATAGGGTAAACATAAGCCTTGTCAAAAATAGTTTTTCCCACTTGTGTGCCAGGCATAATGTTGCCTATTCTTTTTTTATTTTTTACACTTAAAATACAAAGAAAAATGCACTGCTATGGAAATTGTTTACTTCATTAATGTGTTTACTGTGTTAAGAATGGGAGTAGGGTTCGGTTCGGTTCAGTTCGGGGTTCGGCAGAATCTTAACCAGTAGGTTCGGTATTCGGCAGAACCCCAAAAATCTGGGTTCGGTGCATCCCTAGTTTCAGGTAATGGCACCCTACGGTACCGTCTATTTGCTGGATGGTTTCAAGGTAATGGTTGGTAGCTAGCAGATTAGCCTGTTGACAGTGACGTTATTGTTCATATTTTGGCACAATGTTTCTGACCATAGTAGTGGTCATAGTGACTGAAAGTGTGATGTGAGATGCTAAAAAGGAGCTACAAGCTGTTTTCAGGTCAAGTTACTTTCTGACGTTCAACACCCCTCCACCACCCCCACGCTGCTGAAAACAATTCTAGATGAAACACTGTCCATGTATATTTTTTTACAACAGTTTGAATTAGTTGTTCAATGTTTTTCCACATTTGTTTTCAATCTGCTGAAGATATAATGCATTACAGTTTTTGTTTTATTTCTCTATTATATTGACATTAAGTTGTTTATCTTGATGGTTGGCTTGTATTATTTCACAATCTTATTGTCTTATTTCTAAACGTTTCTACCCCACAGTCATTAAACATACATTTTATCAGCGGATTTATACCATGAATGGATCTCTTTTTTTAAAAAATTAAAAAAGGTGATCTTACTTGAAAGAAATGAGAGTTAGATAGACCATATTGAAAAGATAGCTGCCCCAAAGAGCCCCATGTCTTTAGCCCCAAACATTTGTCCATATATAAACCTTTGGAAGCCAACATTCTAAAAGGTCCAATCTGTTTTGTTAGGATGAAAGTCTGGATTAGTACCCATTTCTTTTAAAAGAAATAAATCTTTATTTATCATTTAATTTTTGATTCAGACACACTTCCAAACCCTAAAGGCTCCAAATTCTTCAATATCATTCATGAACACTTCAATTGACTGTTCAGGCTTAGATAAATAAAATATATCATCTGCCTACATGAAGAATTATGATTTCCTCTTCTTTTCTCCTACCCTATGTGTATGCCTTTTATTTTTACTTTATAACCTAATAAATTCTGCTAGTGGTATGTATTGACATAAAACAAAAATCAAGTACCTGCAGGTACCTTTAAATATCGGTTAACTAGTTGGGTCAATTTCCGGTTTCACCGGTCTGGTCCAGTGTACGAGGCTCAACCGGTTAGATTTATGCTAACCGGTTGAACATGCCTTTTTCATTTTGACATCTTCTGGCCTACATTAGGAACCTGTGCCAACAGCATCACAGCACTAAATCCAACTTGCAAGCATTGTTGGGCGGTTGGCGTTACCAGTTTACCTACTTCTAAGCTTCACTGTTTTCCAAATCAAATAGCATTTCAGTAGCTTAGCTTTTTTTATCAATCAAGTAGCCCAGCTAGCAGGGAACTTCATTTCCACAACATTGGCTAACTTTACCCACAAGTTCTAATAATGTTTTAAAGCAAATGTTTTCATCTAATGATCAGAGAAAGTTTTAAGGATGTTTAGTATTTCAAAAGAATGTTCTTATAACGTTAAATGTTAAACATAAAGATGTAACATTTTAACTGCAACATACAGAGGATGTTTCGAGGATGAGCAACAGGTTATGTTAAATGATAAAGGAAGAACATTCTTAAAGAAACCTTCGGAAAATGTTTTCAGGATGTTAATGAAGCTTCAGATTACAGAATGATTTTTATAAAACGTTCCTGTAATGTCATGTAGGTAGGTATTCTACCTGCAACATTCCGATGTTTTAGGGATGTTAAGATAACAGATTATGAAATTTTCTTTTATAAAACATTCCCACAATGTTACATAATAACAAAAGAAGAACATTGTCAATGAAACATTATGAAAATGTTTTTGGATGTGTTAGGATGTTATTGAGGCCTGAAAGTACGGAACGTTTTTTATAAAACACTCCTGTAATGTGATAACAAAGGTAGGACTATCTACCTGCAACATCCTGAAAATAAATACAAAGCAGTACTTTGAAACTGGGCAAAAAAAAGAGCACTACTTTATTTCAACAGCTATATTTTTAAGAAGAGCAAGACAGTACAAGATTCAAGTTACAAAGAAGATAGTGACTCTGACTGAGTTTTTTTTAACTACATCCTCCCACCCACTACCAAAAAGCATGTTAACTACTTGAACATAAATGTTGCTCTCCTTTCCTTCTGGCCAGCGAATTTCTCAATGACTCTCTGATTAAAGTCAGTCATCTCAGTAACAAGTCTCTTTTCCATGGACAGCATGGCCAGTGCATTCAGCCTCTCCTGGGTCATGGTGTTTGAGAAAAGTTTTTAATTCTTTTCGGGTTTGAGCACCTCTCAGCTTTAGCCGTGGTCATGGGTGTGGTCATGACAACTTTCATGAGAGTGACAGTTTTTCAGAGAGATATTTTAGGTCTCATACCCCCGTTGTTGTCCAAAAAAACTTCAGTGCTGACACTTGGAAATAAAAGACAGACAAAGCATAAAAAGGCATCGCTAACATCACATCCAGCTAGCCAACTCCGTTTCGCATAACAAGAGCGGGTGAAGCCCATGGTGAAGCCCTGGGTGTAGCTTTGTCCTGAGCATTTCTCAGATAACCAAAATGTAAGTACTCATATAATAATATCATTTATCTCTGTTTTATTTAAAACATTTTACAAGGACAAGGACTGAAGTTATATCGCTGGATGCAAAGTGGGACTTATTTTCTCAATGGCCCAATTACTAGAGATGAAGTTATTAATGCTATTAAAAGCCTCCAGAGTAGGAAGTCACCAGGGCCTGATGGGTTCAGTGTGAATTTAATAAGGAGTTTAAGGACCTACTTGTAGAAACCATTACTTCAAATGTTTAATCATTTATTTTCAACTAAAGAACTACCACAGACTCTTAAAGGTCCCATGACATGGTGCTCTTTGGATGCTTTTATATAGACCTTAGTAGTCCCCTAATGCTGTATCTGAAGTCTCTTTCCCGAAATTCAGCCTTGGTGCAGAATTATAGCCACTAGAGACAGTCCCACAATGAGCTTTCCTTAGTATGTGCCATTTCTGTGTCTGTAGCTATTGAGGAGGAGAGGGGGGCAAGGTGTAGAGTCACACCACATCTCTGAGCCCTGGAAAACAGAGAGTGATCCTGATACTGCCCCACAAACCAGTAGGTTCATGCCCCGCAGAACACCAGGAGCCCAGGTGAATATGCATTCAGTACTCTCACTAATGGACCTGTTTGAGCTGTACTTTGCCACAGATAACATGAAAACACTCTGCAAAAACACCAACAAGCAGGCAGCAAAAAAAACAGGAAATGGGGAATACGTACAAATGGAGTGATGTTGAAGTTGAGGAACTGTACAAATACCTAGGACTCCTCATATACACATCATTGGTGTCACTGCCAAGTCTCCAGGACTACTGGGGGAAAAAACACCTCTTGTCTGTGCCCTTTCCAGCTACTGTAATGACAAGAGACAGATTCAGGGCGTTCTCATGGAACATCCACGTCAGTGATCCTGAAGAGAATGTCAGAAATGACCAGAAGAAGGGAACACCACAGTATGACAAGCTGTTCAGAATCCAACGTCTGATGTATGACATTCGGAATGCCTGCCAGGCTCACTACCACCCAAGGAAGGAACTGGCAGTCGATGAGAGGACGGTGGAAACCAAAGCCAAAACTGGTATGACCCAATAAAACATCACCTATATGACATATAGGAAAAAGGACAAACCAACAAAATGGGGGATCAAGCTGTTCGTGTTGGCAGAGTCAAGTAATGGCTGCACCCTCAACTTCAACCTGTATGTGGGCAAATCACACACACCCAGCGTACATGGACTGTCATATGATGCTGTCATGGACCTCATTCAGCCATCACATCTTGGGACAGGATACCATATTTATATGGACAACTTTTACACAAGCCCGAAACTGTTCCTTGGTTTGGCTAACATTAACTTTGGAGCCTGTGGTACCTACAGGGACAACAGGAAAGGGTGTCCTAGTAGCAGAGCAAATGCCCTCAACAAAAAATCTGAGAGAGGCACCGTAAGATGGATCAGAGAGGGCCCCCTGGTCTTTGTGAAGTGGATAGACACGCGGGAGGTGTCAATGTGCTCCACAATCCATCCAGTGTATTCTGGGGAGGCTGTCCAGAGGAGTGAAGGGTGGAGATGGACAGTGGGCAGTAAAAGACATTCCCTGCCCTACCCCCATCATTGCCTACAACAAGAACATGGGAGGGGTTGACCTGTCAGACCAGCTTCTCCAGTATTATTCGACCCATCACAGAACTGCTCGCTGGTACCGGACCCTGTTCCTGCAGTTTGTGGACATTGCTACAACAAATGCCTACATCCTACACATCCAGCCACACACAACAGGTTCAGCACATGACACAAAAGAACTTCCTGGTAGAACTGGTGTCCCAGCTGCGTGGAGTGGAAAAGACAGGAGTTGCCATCCAGAGGCAACCGACCATGTTCCT
>CM046792.1:11735435-11797935 GCA_025617405.1 Perca schrenkii
GGTAAAGATGAGGAAAAGGAGACCCTCGAAGCACAGGAGTATGAGGAGGATGACGGTTGCTGGAGGAGAGAAGGAACTGCACTCTGGGAGATGAAGAGACATGGAGGAAGAGAAGTGAAGGGCCAAAAAAAGAGGACCATATAAGGAACTGTAATACACTACAATAAAATAACCAACTGCACTTTACGGTTAACCCATCTGCAACATTACAATTAGGATGATAAGCATTGAAACAGTTATGTCAACAGGTGTGTCGCCTTGTCAATTGCTGAGGGTGTTAATCAGTAAAGGGGGAAGGGTAGTGGGTAGTAGGCATGGATGTATTATAAGACCTGGATGCAATGTTAATAGCGGTGCCCCGTTTATTCTTAGGAGTTGCTCAGTGGCACATTCGCCAAAAAAAGTTTCTAAGCTGGGCGGCCAGATAGCCCAGTTGGTAGAGCAGGCGCCCATATACTGCATAGACAAACAATAAACAATTTGGGGCAGAATGGACAATGTACACTCTAGTTACAAACAACTACCTGTTTTGCGGCATTATATGGTAATTTGATACCTAGCCACTTGAAGTTTTGTACGGGGTGCTATTGAGTCAATTTCTCATAATCAAGCCGGAGACCCATGTAGATAACTTCAGGCCTGGACTAACATCATGTATGAAAGATTTGGGGCAGATCGGACGATGTATGTTCGAGTTACAACAACTTTCTGTTTCATGATGTAACGTTGAAGTTCGCTGTGCCGCTACAGTGACAAAAAAAAAAAAATCACAATCTCCAAATTGAAGCATCATCAAGGTCTTAAAAATAAGCACAAAACACACTTTTTATGTCATGTTGCTGTATATCATGTTTAAACCAGATCATATAAATTTCAGGTAAATCGGATTATTTTCGTCAGGCTTACTTCCTGTTGCCAGTAGGTGGCACAATAACTGTGTCCCAATTCAGGGATTACAGCCTTCGAGGCTGCTAAATTACCAGCGTGACGAAGGCTGTCCCATTTCATTCATTTTCAATCTTCAAATGCGGTCCACAAATGCGGCCTCCTTTAACAGAATTCTGAGGATGCAACTGTTGTATCCTTCACAGCCAGGATTCCCAGCATTTATTTCAGCATTCAGCAGAAAGGCAAGTTCTTTTTTCACCCACAATTTTCGTAATATGTCATCATTAAATTCACTTCTGAGAACGTTTCAGGCGAAACATTAACTGTGTAGATGTCAAATATAGGCAGGGTTATAAAAATGTATGGCAAATCGAAAATTTGCTTCGGAGTTGAGGAGCTTGATGCCAGCTACCTAGCTACCTAGATATCTAACTACCTCTGTGGAGATAGCTAGATATCTGGCCAGCCTGTCCTTGTCAGGGTACAATGGCGGACCCAAATGCACAACTCAGGAATCAAAAGGTAAAGGTAAGTGGTTTATTGTTCGAAGAACAATGCAGGCAACGGTACAAGTCAAACAGGCAGGAGATGTGGTCGATAACAGGCAAAGGATCTGGATACACTGGGAAACTAGACAAGGAAACGCTGGAAGGTGAGAAACACATGGAGCTACAACAATCTGGCAGGGAACAAGTGAAACAAGGGGAGATGGGAAGACAACTACACACAGGTGAATCACATTAGGGCGGAGACAGGTAATCAAAAACAGCGGGAAACAAACAAAGACAGGAAGACAAGTGAACGGGAATACAGACAAACAGTGAATTTCAAAATAAAGCAGGAAGTCATGAAAACAAACAGAAAAAACAATAAGAGCAGAGGCAGACGTGACAGTACCACTCCCTCTAGGGCCGAACACCGGATGGCCCAGGGTCGTCAGGATGCAGTCTGTAAAAGTCCTGAATGAGACTAGGGTCCAAAATATTACTGGCTGACACCCATGATCTCTCTTCTGGACCGTACCCCAACCAGTCCACCAGAAACTAACGGCCGCGACCCCTCTTCCTGACCGCCAACAGCTTGCGGACGGTATAAACATGGCCCCTGTCAATAAGATGAGGGGGAGGAGGAGGTGGTGTGACCAGAACCAGAGAGCTCTCCTGGACTGGTTTAACCTTGCTCACATGGAAAGTGGGGTGAAGTGGCAGCTTACCGTTAGTCACCGTCGCTGCCATGTTTGTGTATCTCTATGGCAAACGTGCGGGGGGAGGGCTGAGCCCGTTCGGAGCTACGGGAGCCCAGAAGGGAGTGTCGGCGAATGTTAAGGAGAAAATTGATTTTCATTTAAACAAATCAACAATAACTACACATTCGAGTTAATCGATAAAATCGATTTATCGCCCAGCCCTACCGAAGATAAGCTGACCGTGGCCCCGATCAACGTGCAGAAGGCTTTCCAGAACTGGGAGACGAATTGAGGACCAAGATCAGAAACCACATCAGTGGGCAAGCCATGGATC
Source organism: Perca schrenkii (assembly GCA_025617405.1). Taxonomy (NCBI): domain Eukaryota; kingdom Metazoa; phylum Chordata; class Actinopteri; order Perciformes; family Percidae; genus Perca; species Perca schrenkii. The sequence continues at coordinate 11,737,844 of CM046792.1, forward strand.
CTGAACACATGGGCGAGCAGAACCTCCGCCATTTCTTTTGCGGTAGACAACTTGGGCAGGGGAATAAAATGTACCATCTTGGAAAATCTGTCCACCGCTGTAAGTACAGTAGTATTACCATCAGAAGGGGGTAATCCGGTAACAAAGTCAATAGAAATGTCTGACCATGGACGCTTAGGAATAGGCAGAGGCTGTAAGAGTACAACAGAAGCTTGACGTGAAGTCTTGTTTTGGGCACAGACTGGACACGCAGCCACATACTCTCCAACACTTTTCTCCATAGACGGCCACAGAAGCGTTGCTGTACCACAAAAATGGTCCTCTTGACCCCCGCATGACAAGAGAGGTGTGAGGTGTGAGCCCAATGGATGACCTGAGCCCGAAGTTCAGCAGGAACAAACAGGCGGTTGGGGGGGCAACCCGCAGGAACAGTTAATCCATCTTGAGCCCTCTTTACCCTTTCCTCCACCTCCCAGGTAATAGCACCAATTACACAGGAATTAGGCAAAATGTTCACGGGTTCCTCGGGAGAGGGGTCAGGATCAAACAGACGGGAAAGGGCATCAGGCTTCACATTCTTGGACCCAGGACGATATGACATAGTGAAGTTAAATCTGTTGAAAAACCGGGCCCACCTGGCCTGGCGAGAATTCAGTCTTTTGGCAGAACGCATGTATTCCAGATTCTTGCGATACGTCCAGACGAGAAATGGCTGCTCCGCTCCTTCCAGCCAATGCCGCCACTCCTCCAAAGCCACCTTAACTGCTAACAACTCTCTGTTGCCAACATTATAGTTTCTCTCAGCTCCAGACAGCTTACAGGACAGGAAAGCACAAGGATGGAGTTTCTCATTTTGCGAGGAACGTTGAGACAGAACGGTTCCAACTCCCACATCAGACGCGTCCACCTCCACCACGAACTGGCGTTGTAGATCAGGTAGCACCAACACAGGAGCGGTGGAGAAGCTTTGTTTCAGGCGGGAGAATGACCGCTCGGCTATAGGAGACCACTGGAACGGTGTCTTGATTGAAGTGAGGTCATAAAGAGGAGCCGTACTGAAATTACTGATGAAGTTGCGGTAGAAATCAGCAAAGCCCAGAAACCTCTGGACTTGCTTGCGGTTAGTGGGTGTAGGCCATTCAGCAACTGTTCTCACTTTCTCTGAATCCATCTGGATCTTTCCTTCCGACACCACAAAGCCCAGGAAGGATACAGTGGACACATGAAACTCACATTTCTCCGCCTTGACATAAAGCTGGTTGTCCATAAGTCTCTGAAGCACCAGGCGAACATGTTCAACATGAGAGTCTTGGTCGGATGAGAAGATGAGGATATCATCCAAGTAAACGAACACAAAGATGTTTAACATGTCCAGTGTTTCCTCTATGTTGATTTGACCGTGGCGGCCCCCCCACCGCAACATTTCTGCCCCCCACGGTATCAGAAATAGGACTGCATTGTTAGAGTGCATGTCGGAGAATAGTCACTCGGCAGAAAAAGGGAGAAAGGAAAAAGAGACACTGTCCTGATGAAGCCAGTTGAGATCGTGTGTGTTTGTGTGCATCCTTGAGAACTGTAAGTCGTATAACTTATGTTGTCAGTTAATTTAAGCCTGGTCTTACAAATTTAAATTAAGTTAACTGGTGATAATCGTTGTTTGTATTCCTCACCTGCTAGATGAATTGCACGTGGCTGTTGATTCGATATAATAGCGATTGCTCAACGCCCTTGCTCACGTTTGTATTTAAGTTGCATTATTTACACACTGAAGTAGTTACACTGCATTAAGATAATGTAATTAATAGTGGGTTTATTGTTATTTGCTACAGAATGCTTAGCCTATATGTCAAGATCAAAGTTGGCCTATATAATAACTCAAATTACAGTTCAATTACAACTAAAAATATGACTCATTATGTGTGTGAATAGAGGTGAATAAATATATTTGTTTGTGTCGCAGCGAAGTGTCAGTTCCGTTTCATGGGGGGGGTTCGGACCTGCCCCCACTGCTAAAAAAAAAAATCCTAAAGGAAACACTGATGTCTCTGAGAATGTCATTAACTAACGCTTGATGGCTAATGGCCTGTTGGGGTGTTAAAGGACGTTTTCCACTCGTCTCCACTCCTCATTCTCACCAAATGGTAGGCGTTACGAAGATCCAGCTTGGTGAAGATCGTGAGTTCAGCAACAAATCTCTGGCGAGAGCCGCATCCATGAGACTGGTGTCCGCACCAGGATACACCAAAACAGTTTGAATCCGAGAAACCGATCTGTTAACCAAGGTGACTTCCACCTTGGGTCGAGAGGGACAAACAAGAACATGAGTACAGCTCACCAGCGCCCTCTCTCCTACTGGTGAGCCTCTTCTTTTGCTGGACAGGAAGCAATGAAATGTCCCAGCTGAGCACAATAGATGCAGCGGCCCTCTCTCCTGCGCTGGTGACGCTCCTCCGGCAACAGACGAGTCCGTCCCAGTTGCATCGGCTCCTCAGAAGACGAACCCACTGAACTGCGAAGATCTGATGCAGTAGTTTGACCGCGATGAAACTCTCTCAATGAATCAGATCTCCTCAGCTGCCCAGTAGAGGAACTGCTACGCTGCTCTGATGTCACAGATTGAGTACGCTGGAAGACTCTAGATGACTCTGGCGCCCTTGGCTGGTAGGTAGAGAAACTTCTCCCCTGTAGTCTCTCCTTCTCTCTCTCCAAGATACGTTTATCGATCTTCACAGTCAGTGCTACCAGCGAATCCAGATCGTCTGGCAAGTCCAAAGAAACTAGTTGATCCTTCATTACAGGTGACGGTCCATGTAAAAAAGCATCAGGAAGAGTTCCAGCCGCTCTCCACTGCCAGAATACGGAACTCAATAGCATAGTCTGAAACTCTGTTCTCTTCCCTTGTTGCAAGCGAGCAGCCTCCCTTCCGGGAGCAACATTTAGAAAAATCTGAGTGAAACATAAATAGGAATCATGTACCACAGATCTTCGGCTCCATTCCGCAGCGGCCCAGGATTCAGCTCTTACAGAGAGATGGGAGATAATAAAAGCCACCTTGGCTCGGTCCGTGGGATATGCGGCTGCTTGTAATTCAAAATGCAACTCACACTGCGTCAGGAACGCCCGTCAATCCCCCGACTCTCCCCCGAAAACCTCTCAGGTCTGGCAAGATGTGGGAACGGTGAAGAAGGGACTCTCTCCCCGACAGAATCACCTCCCGAAACTGCGGGGCTGGAGACGGCTGTGGAACTGCTCTCAGTGCTGGGTATAGCAGCTGAATCCCTGTCAACCACTGAACATGGGCAACAAACTGGCTGATATGCTCGCCTACACCGACCACCTGGCTTTCTTGTCGGCTAGCCATAGCCAGGAGTTCGTTCCGTAGAACGGCTATTTGTTCCTCCTGCTGATGCAGACACTGAGCCTGCACCCGCAGGACTGCTCTCACCGCCTCGGAGTCGTCTGAGTCCATCGTGGCCAGATGGTACTGTCAGGGTACAATGGCGGACCCAAATGCACAACTCAGGAATCAAAGGTAAAGGTAAGTGGTTTATTGTTCGAAGAACAATGCAGGCAACGGTACAAGTCCAACAGGCGGGAGACGTGGTCGATAACAGTCGATAATACAAGCAACAGTACAAGTCCAACAGGAAGGAAAACGTGGTCGATAATAAAGGGAAAGGATCTGGATACACTGGGAAACTAGACTAGGAAACGCTGGAAGTCTGAACAGTCTGGCAGGGAACAAGTGAAACAAGGGGGGTATATATACACGGGGGATGGGAAGACAACTACACACAGGTGAATCACATTAAAGTGGAGACAGGTAATAAAAAACGGCGGGAAACAAACAAAGACAGGAAGACAAGTGAACGGGAATACAGACAGTGAATTTCACAATAAAACAGGAAGTCATGAAAACAAACAGAATACACAATAAGAGCGGAGGCATACGTGACAGTCCTGCTCTAAGACCTGTTGTGGTCTCATAGATGTGCATGACAGTTTATTTATTTTCAGACTTGACTTGAAGAAATGATTACATGTATTTTAATTATACTTAATATTCCAGTTTATAAGTATTGTTATTGTTACGGTAACTTAATGTTAACATATCGGTAAACGTTATTCGCTTTTCCTTACCATTACATAAATACATATTTTAGCGTTTCTGTATGGCAGATAGACATTTGTAACATTACATAAAGTGGTAACGTTTATTGAGACAAAAGCTTATAAATGTTAATTTATTTATCGGTTACTTTAATACATAGGGACAGTTCACATTATAGCTTCCACTGCATGAAAAGTGGGATTTTCGTCAGTATTCGGCACTGTAGATTGTCGTAGAACTTCAGGTTTACGGCTGTATACGACAATTTACAGGCAACACCGAAAACTGCCGTGAATTGTCAGAAATTGACGTGGGCCTTGCTTGGCAGTTGTCCCCCCATGACCCCCCCTCCCTCTAATTCTAGGGGAGGCTTTCACATGTAAATGAAAATGCTGTGAGCTATACAAATGCAAATCAGGGAAAGCAGCAAAGCAGGGGGAGTTTTACCCCAGGTGACATTTTTCTAAAAGGTATTAACTTAATTTTAAGAAAATCTCTTAAAATAGATCAGATTCAGTATAGCCTAATTGTAGACTCTTTAGTAGATTTATTTGATGAAAGTATGCTAGATTAATTACTGTGTATGTCATTAGTAATGACTAATTACAATTACAACAATTAGTTTTAATCAGGCTTTGCCACAAAGGTAAAATGTGCAATCCATGATTCATTCACAGTCTCAACCACTGTGCATAGTGACATGACTACAGTGCCCTTTCTTTGGTGTTGCTCATCCAACATTGTCTGGTGGAATGGAGACAGAGGCTCCACTGTACAGTTTTCTATGAGAAGTCTTTCTGCTGACACCAAAACACTGTGCTTCACATAAAGCATATCAGCTTTGTCATTGCATGACAAGGTCCCAACCATTTGTCTTCTTAAAATACTGGCAAATTCAGCACCATATTCACATGTCCATGACATATGAAGCTGTTGGCTCTGCTGAAATGGCCTCATGATCTAGACTTCAATTCGAGGGCTTGGAGCCAGTGGGGCGTAAGTGGCATTTTGGGTGAATATGAGTTCAATATATCAAAATAAAGGTCTTGATGAGCTCTATCCAATGGTGCCAAAAAGACCTATCTGAGATCAAACTGTATTGAATAAAGCAACAAAACAATAAGGACCTAACACAAAAGTGTGAGTGATGTTTGGAGCCAGAAGGGCGTAAGTCCACTTACGCCCTCTGGCTCTGAAAAATACATGTAGGACCCACATTTTTGTTCAGTACCAGAAAAGGGCGTAAGTGTAGTTGCTGCCCTAAAACAGCATTCAAATTGGCTGACACAACTGCACACATGGAACTGTCTGAGGCAGAAAAGATTTTGATGAATATTATGAAACAATCGGATGAATCCTATATCGAAGAAGTTGAAAATGAGTGAGAGTTGTTTTTGAATGCATTTCCTCACAAGAGTGATGACAGTAAAACATAATCATGCCTTGAGAGCCTTACCTTGTTAACCTAGCCTAGCATGGCTAATGTTGTTAATCCCATTGTTTTGGTCTGATCTGGCTAACTATGCTTGCTAACTAGCCTAGTATTCTGACATAGAATATTCTTTTGAACTTTCTCATAATCTACTTTACCTTAGCCTTGAACAAATAGATTCAGAGCACTCATGTAGGATATTATATTAATACATATGAATGTGTTAATCATTAAGGGACACAGCCACATGAGGTGAGGAAGAGAGATCAACTTAAGGGACACATGGAGACATCTAATCCTTTGCCCGAATTATTAGTATCAGGGCATTTATGTAGGATATAAATACATTTTAATGATATCATTTAGGGACACAGCATGAGATGAGGGAGAGATATGAGGAGATGGAAGAGAGAGAGGGACACATGGAGACAGAAGAGGATCGAGGAACTGAGACAGTAGACATTGTGCTAGAATTTGTTCAGGAGGGAGGGGCTAACAGTGGCCAGGAAGAGGAGACAGAAGAATATTGAAGGAGTAAGACAGTAGACATTGAGCCTGTTCAGGAGGGAGGGGTTGAAAGTGGCCAGGCAACCAGAGGTACCAGAAGCACCCATTCCATGTCCAAACCAAGTTCAATGCACTGATCCCTCCTGGGATCAGTGCATTAAAGAAGAAAGATCTAGTCACCATGTGCAGCAATGGGAGCCTGTTTTGACCAATTATTTTCTGCATTGTTCAGCAGATACGCCCAATATGTCCATAGAAGACTTGGAAATGTTTGGTGCCAAAAAGGCGTATCTGTTCATATGTTCATTGTGTTAATATGCCATAAGTTTATTACTTAAATACTCATTCATGTAAGTATGCCTGTGGTTGCAATATTTGTGGTTTAAGGTTAATAATACAGGTGATTAAAGTGTGGTCCAAATTTTGTTTTGTCTCTCCTGTAAAGTTTGTCAAAAGCCACTTACGCCCCTCTGGCTCCAAGCCCTCGAATTGTCCTATTGTTATTAAACTTTCCCAGTAATCCATTAAATCTCACTGTAATTCACCTCCACACCAGTGTGTGCGCTGTTCGCGCCCTGCTGGTTAATCTGCCCCTCTTTGTTTCTCTATCACTCTGCCCCCCCCCCACCCCCGCCTTCACTGCTACCATTTGAAAATAGCGGCGGGAGATTGCGGGAGATGAGTCCGAGAGTTAGAGCAAAAACTTCCGAAATATGGGAATATTTCAGGCCAACTGGTAAAAGAGTTATCTGTACACTCTGTCAAACTTCACTTGGAAACACACAGGAGTTGTTCAAGACGTTTGGAGCGTTTTTTTCTCTCCTCCATATCACCTCCGCGGCTCCAGAGATGCGCTCACAGAAAAGGAAAAGTCAACATAAGTATGTGATTATTAATGAAACGGCGAGCTAGTCTGTACTGTTTATTAACTCTTGATCGTACAATGACTTTCTTTGGATGTTATACAGGCTACTTAGACTTGGCAGTAATATTTTAAACCACACCAAGTTTAAACGCGGGCAGCCTGGCTGCTTTCAGCGCCATTCATTACAGAGCTGAGCGGGTGAGTTGTTTTATAAAAGTGTATTTTTTTATCTCGTAATTTACAGAAAGCAGTCGCCGTCTTCACAACTCTGAGACAAACTGTAGCAGGCGCTACGAACCGGAGCAAGGGTAAGATTTAAAGAATATGCTTTCATTGAATGAACTTCATTTCTATAAGGACATAGACGTTAATAGATACCGATCTTAACCGTACTTTTTTTTTTTACAGACTAACCTCGCCTCATAACGAGGCTGTGACGTATATTTGCTCGGAGCTGTCTGCAAGTCCAGATTTACATGACGCTGATAATGACGCCATTGTGTGTAAGTAATTTTTACTTTTTCATCTTTCCTTGTTTAATTTTACTGTGACTTATGTTTTTTATTCATACCACTCTCATTTAATTGTTTTCCAGCTGCCTGTAAGACATATTACGAGACAGAACGCAGGAGCTTCAGCTAGAAACAACCAGATGTGGCATCGCGGGCAGAAGCTGTGAAGAGCTCAGCTCGGAGTCGGTCGAGAAGAAAAGAGGGTAAGATTAGATCCGTTTGGTTAATGTGAATATTTTTCAGGTGCATTTATTAGTGTGTTATGTCCATAAGCAGTGCATTGCGCAGTACTGATTATCTTTATTGATTGATTTTACAGCTGCTGGAAGCGAGACAGAGTAGCGAGACAGAGTGTGCTGGCTGCGGGTGAGGTGGTCATTTGGAAGTGCGCCACAAACACATCCAGGACAACGCACCACAGACGTCTGCTAAATGGACCGAATGCTGCCGGTTACCTACAGCTCCGAGCCGGCCACGGGTTAGGGGTTGACGGTGCTGCTTCTCGTGAGCGAGGGATATTTGTTGTGTGTGCTGTGTCTCCGCTTTGTACATAGTTTTTTTCTGTTTGTGTTTTGTGTCAATAAAGCTCTATCTTTGAATAAACAGCACGTTCCTGGCAAATCATTTTAATTAGGATAATCATGACATGAATATACAACATAGCATATATGAAATAAATAAATAAATATATAATACATAAATATATGAAATATATATATTATATATATAATTTTATTATAATAATGGCCCAGGTTGACCAATAGGCTCACCCGTGACAGACCTGTGAACCAATCACGAGAGATTTTTCTTGTTTAAAAGTAGTGGTTTCATCCAATAGTGAGTGAGGAAATTCCAGCCAGGCCAGACGTTCTCTGGCCAGTCGTCTATTCATATTCTAATTAGATCCATTAACACCTCCGCGGGGGCTCTCCACATACGTCATGGTTCGTTTCCGACAATATGTGGCACAGACGAACGTGACGTTCGCAGCCTGTAAATTGTCGATAACTGCCGAAAATTAGGGGGATTTCCGGGCGTTTACAGGCATTTACGGGGACGGAAATCCCACTTTTCATGCAGTGTTCCCCTAGTCCGTCTGTACAAGAGGAGGAATACACGTTTAAATGTAAGTATTGGGATTTAACTAACTCGAATAGCTAACGATACAAATGTTAAAAACAAAAGCTTGATATCTCACGCTTTTGTTGTTTGTCGTTACTGTAGCTCGGCCCCCCACATCTGAAAATAAAACTCTTAAGGCCTTCATTATCAAAACTCAGTGTTTAAACTTGACTTGTAACATTAACTCATTGTCAGTAACATTAACGGTTAAAATTAAACATTTTATTTTAATTCATGTTACATGGCTAACCTGAACTATGTTATTTTGCTAAGCTGCTTTTTGTTTGCTTTAGTGGTGCGAAAACAAAACTGAATGTTGTTTTGTTTTAGGGATCATACTGCTTTATTTATAAAAATGAGGTCTGAAAATGTCAATTTATTCATTGGGGCCAAACACGCAAGATTCTGACCCATTTGTAAAACCTTATCTTGCTTTTATCTTGCCCTTAAGGTTACAGTGAAACTAGCCTTCACTCTATACAAAGCCCACAATAATAAGAGAACCAGTAAATGGGGCAATATACCCTTTTCCCTTGCATTCATGTGTAATAAGTCTCTTTTTCTCTCTGTGATTAGGACAATTCTGGAGAAAACGAGCCTGCAGGGAAAAGTGACTCCCCTGCAAGCCCAAAAAAATATGCAGCGCATATCATAGTGGGGGGTCTTGGTGTCATCCCCCAGAGAAATTTGAGCATCAAAGACTTCATTTCCTGCATTCTGACACATTTTTATGCACCAATTTACGGTGGAAATACCTTTATGCCAAGAAAAAAAACACAGATGACAATTCAAAATATATCCAAATTATAATGGAAAGTATTGCCCCCAGTAACTTGACAAAAGGCATAATATAGCATATAATGCTAAATAGGGCATGCCCACGTGCACCAATCAATAAGACAATAAGACCCTGGTTAATACTCGCCCCCTGAAATTCTGTCTACCAGGTTTTGCGGTACAAACTTGGTATTTTTGGTGCCCCCTATGGGTTAAACTCATAATTAAGTAAAGTACTTACATTACACATCACAATCACAACTTTGCATTGTTTAGATTTTCATAAAGTCTTGGACAAGACCGTTATGTTTAAATAACTCAGGCATGAAAACGGGTCAGGGGTGAAAAAGGTGAGAAGGATATTTCCCCTCTAGGGGGATCTGGGGGCATGCTCCCCAGGAGGAAAATTTTAAATATTCCATATTTTAAAGCATCAATCTGATGCATTTTGAGATGCATTTTTTGCCAACCAACAGCGTAATATTTCAATATGCACTCATTAAAGTTAATTTGACTGGCAAAACAGTTAAAGTCCTTCTGACATTACACAATAATAAAAGTCATAATTTTACTAAAAAGTTTTGGATACATTTTTACTTCTTCCAACCATATGTTAAATAAAGAGTCAATGTGTTTTTACATATTGCAATAATATCATAATCCTACAATGAATCATTGTGAAAACTAAAATGTACTACTTTGGCCAGGTCATCATCAAAAAAGAGAATTAGTACATTCATGATTTTGTCCATGTTGATATTAGCTGCTTTATTTACATTTATTAAAAATGTTGCATTGTTTATCTTTTCATATAGCTAGACGTCTAATCTCTGGGACGCAAGACCGTTATGTTTAAATACCTGTCATGCTGATTACAAACAGACAGCTTTGTCAGGGCAGTTTGGGCTTCACATAGCTACAGTGAACGTGCACACACGTATTGTTTGTATTACGGTCGGTCAGTAAAGTCGCAGTCGCAACGGTAGCGGGCGATGCCGGTAACGGGCTCGCATGACCGTGCACGGACCGAAGCTTTGTGACTAGCATCTAGCTAATGACTAGCAAGCTCTTTCTTACCGCTGCCGGCGTCCAGTGTCTTCCTTCAACATGCGCTGCAGAAGCACCGGCTCTCTCAGTTTGAGACACCAAGTGCTAAACAGCTTCCCGTCTCCACCCTTTTCCTCTTGTCCTCTATTCATGTCCAGCGCCATTTGTTTTTAACTACTTTCTCAACTAAAGCTGTATCTACATGCTCCAAGTTTGACAAACTTTGTATCCATTTTTTTTAGCCGCGTTACAACGGAGACCACACCGCACTCTAGCTTTTCGGCAAAGACCCGCCCTACTTTGCATCTGATTGGCTAGAACTCGTTTCATTGATAGGTGGAAGTTCGATGATTGATTAAACTCAGCACATTAAAAACAAATCCCGTGTGGACTTTTTAATTTATTTATTTTTCTAAAATATTCGTATGCCAGAAATCCGGCACCAGGCCCGATTACTTTCAACCCTGTGTTAGTTAGAGCTGCGTTCCTCTTATATGATTGGTATGTGAAATCAATTGACTGAAAATATTAAACCGCATGCAAGTTTTTTTTTTTTCCCTCATGCCCGCACGCCGGAGATCCGGCATGGTGCCGGAATACTTTAAGCCCTGCATCCACTTTCAACGACTATCGTCCCGTTGCACTGACCCCCACCATCATAAAGTTCTTTGAAAGTCTAGTCATGGCTCACGTAAAATCCACTCTCACCCCCACACTGGACCCCTACTAGTTTGCATACCGAGGTAACAGATCTACTGAGGATGCAATCTGTTCTGCTCTTCACCCAGCTCTCACCCACCTGAATACCAAAACCTTTAGTTCAGCATTCAACACCATCATCCCTGATCCCTGATCTGCAAACTGGACCAGCTGGGGCTCAGCACTTTACTATGTAACTGGCTGCTGGACTTTTTTAGTGAGAGGGCTCAGGCAGTACGGGTCGGAAGCAACACATTAAGAACCCCCCCATCAGGATCAACAACGGCCAAAAAAAGACCTTCAGGAACTCTAACTTTTATATTGCACATTTCACTATCTTTATCTTTGGTTTTCTGTACTGTTTGATTTTGCCTTACATTTGCACTATTTAGAATGTATTACTGTATTGTACATATTACTTATCTTTTAAAATTGTACATATAACTTATCTTTCTTTAACTAATTTGTGAATATTTCTTATCTTTTTTTTATATTATATTTGTTGGACGTGTCCTTATTGCACTGTGGGTCAGATAGAAATGTGTATCTCAATCCCACAAGGCTGCATACTAATAATGGTGTTGATAGAATTTACAAAGTTCTATTCATTGACGTTTTTTCACATTATGTAAATTAGCAAAACAATCTAATGGTCCAAGAGGCTTTTTTGTAGAGCACACTGAGTTACATGTGTGTGAGAAATTTCAAGTCAATCGGACTTATGGTGGCGTGGCCTTTCAAAAATCATGTTTTTAAGCCTTAATTATAGCATCACCACGTGGCAGATTGGGCTCATATTTCCTGGGAACCTAATGCACATAATTTCCAATCATTGGGCCAAGTTTCGTGTTTCTGGCTCATTCCAGCTCACGGTAATTTGTAGGGCTGTCCTCGACTAAAGAAATTCTTAGTCGACTAACTTATACAATTTTGTCGACTAATCGATTAGTTGATTTAATTGACAGAGCTGTGCGCTTTGAGAGGTGGTTAAGACTAGAGAAGCACAATATAAATGTAGTTAATTAACCATCTGTAAAACTGAGTTTCTCCACAATTAATCCTGCAAAAGCACCACTTTAAATCTTGTGTTTACCATAAATGTGCTCATAAGTTTCTTGGAAATGAGTAATTAAGCATGAATAAGCATAAAAAATGACTAATCGACTAAAGGAATCTTAGTCGACTAAGACCAAAACGACCAATTAGTCGACTAATCGACTAAGAGGTGGCAGCCCTAGTAATTTGAGATGCGGCGGAAGACAACGAATAATAATAAAATATATAAAATAATCTTAAACTAAATAATTTGATTCCTATATACATATTTTGGCTGAGCAGGGAGACCCTGGTGGTGCTGATGGGCCTGGATAGGGTGCCACATTAAAGACTTTGGTGTCTTTGTCCAGGAGTGGAACATCATACAGGGTATGAGTGGTCTCCAGAGATTTTTTGGGATGCATCTCTCCACCGCCATCGTCCACAGAGTCAATCGGCTGCCATGTCCCTAAGATGTGTAATAAATAAAGACAGAAAATATTACTTCACAGCTTTATTTGACATCTGATATCTCTCACCACAAAATATTTTTAATAGAAAACATTGTTGTTCTGCAAAATATTTTAAATAGGAATAATAGCTTTACAATTCTTATACTTGCCTGTTAAAAATAATCGTGGTCCCTCCTCCAGGGCAGACAGCTCTGCAGTTAGCTGGTTACGCCAGGGAGCACCACTTACTGCCTCATTCTTCCCCTCATCCTCTGCCACATCCTCCTTAGGCTCATCCTCCAGGGCCACAATGTCACCAGCCCTAGGACAGATGTTGTGGAGGATGGCACATGATGTTATGACCTAAAATGGTTAAAAAACACATAATTTGGAAAATGTATACCTCATATATACATATATAAATATATAACAAAACACTTTGAGTGAATACTTACGTAAGGTACCAAGGTGTAGTGCACCTCCAGCACTTGTAGGAAGATGGCCCAGGAACCTGGCCTTCATCAACCCAAAAGCACGCACTATAATAGTGTGCCCAGGAGTGAGGGATGTTGAAGCGCTGGGCTCCCACACCTTGTACAGTCATCCTGAAGGGAGTGATGAGGGGGAGTGGATGTTGGAGGCATGGATACCCCCCAGTCGGCAAGGAGGAAGTGCCCTGGAGCAGGTTAGAGTGACCGCCAGTAGAGTGGACTGTAGCAGAGCACTCTGGAGTTGTGGACTGACCCAGGCCAGCCCACGTATGTGTCAACAAAGCGGCCCTGATGGTCACACACAGCCTGCAGGATGGAAGGAAACATCCTGTTCCTGTATTACTGACCACCAGAGCCGCCTTAGCTTGATGTGGACATGGCAGCCGTCGATTGCCCCAGCTGCTTTCCTGAAGGCTCGGTGTCTCGCCAGCCCTGCAAACCTGCGAGACACTGCCTCCAGGTCTTCTGGGGTCTTTGGGAGGTGGAGGACCTGATGACAAATGGCCACCACCTCCTCAGTGACTCTGTGGACGATGCGGTGGACTGTGGAGACATCCCAAACACTCTGGAGACCACCCTGGATGATGTCCCACTTGCCAGCCAGAACAAAAACACCAGGGTCGATAATGGCACCCCATCCATGTCTCTGTGCCTCCTCCTTTTAAATAAAATGTAATTATTTCGTAAAAGTTAAATGACATTAGCCAAATAAACTACTAAAATGTGATAACTGTTGACCCTCACTTAACTGTTAGCTAAAAGCGGTTTCATGCTTCTTGCATTCAGCGCGGTCTGCGATTTGACATAAACGCAGCCTAGGCGACTGCAGAGGGTCTAATCGCCGAGAACCAAGATTTTGTAATAATGCGGACGCAGTCGCATATGCCGCATTGCAATGATTGGCTACAGGAGAGAAGAAGTCCGTATTTCAAGCCACTTCGACTGCAATCAGTATGAAAGTCCAGACGCGCATGCGTGCCATCCGCAGCACCCTGACTGCGCTGAATGCAAGAAGGGTGAAACCGCTTTAACGTTAATATATTAACATTACGGTCTGATTTAACTACTTTAGCCTATCTTATTTTACCTCTCTATGGTCCTCTTGCTGCCTTAAATTGTGTCGTCATATGACCTATGAGATCATCGTTTGAGGTATCAAAAATTCCTTCACAATTTAATGTCACATCAGTTGGAGGATTATTTCAACCAAAAAACCCCTGGGAGGAGTTTGAAAAAAATGTGCATAAAATACATGAAAAATGCAGAAAAATCTAAATGGCCGACTTCCGGTTGGGCAGGGCTAATGAAAATAAATTGAAAATGTGTTTGTAATGATGAGAGCAATGTGTGTACCAAATGTCGTGAATATCTAAGCAGCTATTTCCAATTTAAGGCCTTTAACGCATTAGGGGGCGCTATGGAGCCCGCTAAACACTTAACGAAATTGCTGTGTAATCTCCCAATGCTCACAGGTTTTGATGTATGCACAAAATTTGGTGAGTTTGAGTATATTAAGGGTGTGATGATGATATGTTCCTCAAGATGAGAACAATGTTCCCAATAAATTGAAAAATTGTGAAATTTGTGACATCAAAGGAACTTCCAAAGTTGACTCAGAGTTAACTTTTGCAGAGCAATATTGGAGTTGCAATTTGAAAAAAGCTGCCTGTAAAACCCAGCGTTAGAACTTCAGAGGGAGGGTGCCTGGATAGCTCAGTTTGTAGAGCGGGCACCCATATACAGAAGTTCACTCCTCGACGCAACAGGCCTGGGTTCGACTCCGACCTGCGGCCCTTTGCTGCATGTCATTCCCCCCTTTCTCTCCCTTTTCATGTTTTCAGCTGAAGACAAATAAAGGCCTAAAAATGCCCCAAAAATATTATAAAAAATGAAAAAGAAAAAAAGTTTTCCCTCCCTTTCTCTCGCCCGAGACACACACACAGCTACAGCCTGCAGTTTAGTGTGGCACTGACTCACGCAGGTCGCTCCCTTTCTGGGTCTTTTTTTTTTTTTTTTTTAAATGAGTCGGGAAGCGGGTATCAAAGTCTAACTTTACTGTTAATGATATTAAACAAAGAGAAATGTTCTCCCCTTGTCTTCAAATGGTTATGAATGGATACAACTGCAATGAAACGCTTGGTTGCATTTGTAACCTTGGTTCTCTGAGTGAAGAGACTCTCTCTCCACCATACATATGGAATATGTAACAGCGGATAAATAGTTTTGATACGATAGAGAAGGTGGATATCTTCATATACCTGATAAAGAACATCACCATATCTTAGGCTGAGCAGTGTATCATGCTTGAATAAAGTCTCTGTTGCACCTTGAATATTAAGAGTACTACTTTGATTATGGTTTGCACTTAAAAAAACAGACAAAAAAACTTTATTTTTATTTGAGGAAACAAAAATAGTCCAATTAGGTGACACACAGCTTAAATTAGAAGTTAGAAGCTCAAGCCGCAGTTATATGGTCTGAAGAGGTAAGTTATGCAGGAGAAAAGCCAGTCATTTGAGTTTTTCATTTAATGACTTTCGATGGAATTTACTATTTTTCCAGTCATATTTCTTCATTGAAATTTTCTTTAAAATAATGTTAAGTTGGTTGAACCCAATCTCATGTATCGTCTCATGAGCCGAGTGTCTCATCACACCCTTAGTAGGACAGTATGACACCAAGATGGCAAACAAAACAGGTTCATGGAGCATTAAGAACTTTTAGTTCTTAAACGCTCTAGTTGTTTTATGTTCTAGTAAGTGCACTTTTACCACAAGACAATAATGAAAATCTGGCTTGCATGCTGTCTGCTGATGTGCTGATCACATTCAAAGGTTCACAGCTTGCTATGCAACCCAGATCCTTTACAGTACAGCAGGAAAAGGATGTAACACTGTCTGCAGTCCAGCAGGAATGTTGAGTTTGCACAAAATGTCATTCATTCCTGGGAATATTGTATTTTTAATAGCTGTGGAGAGTACCCAATATATTATTCCCACAGTGCTGTATTTTTACTTTTTGTTTGTATGTATGTATGAATGAATGTCTTTCAGTTTGTTTGTCATTAGCGTGACGACAAAATGCATGTGTTTCTAAAGCATATACGAGGAAATAGTGGCTATAGACACATACATCAATGTTGATATAAAAAAAACACTATATAAAGTTAGGCATAATACATAGTTTTATTTTAATGATATATAATGGGCATCCCACCACAAACATTTTAAAGGAAGATTGTCAGTTTAGAACTCCAGTTTTGAGTAGGCCTACTAAAAGAAAGGCTTTTCTTTTGATGACTAAAGGGAATTAAGAGCCATATAGGTTTAATAAAAAAATAAATAAAATAAAAACTCACTTGTCCAATCATCTTCAAAGCAGTAGAGGAAATGGAAGACCACCATGAGCAGAGCGTGGAAGGAGATGAGTGCAATGTACATCTGGGTTAAAAAAAAGGACACAATAAAGGACCATACATTACATACACTAACTGCAAACAGAGGGTTTACGAGAGGTGTGACAAGATCTCGTCCCATGAGATCTTGCAATATTAAATTATGAAGATATTTCCCGTTGAGCTGAAAAGTTGTCTCGCGATACTAGTACACAAGTACAGAGCAGCAGCCAGTATGACGGAGTCTTGCTTTGACCTCGAAATTAGCATTACCCAAGCATAAAAAGAACATGCACTTTGATTATTGAGCAAGTACTACTTTGATTATGGGTTGCACTTACACAAAAAAAAGACTAAGAATTTAGACATTTATTGTTGTTATTTTTAGGGGTCAAAGCCCGAGTCTGCAAGAAGCGGCGGTAGCAATAGCTACGCCGTTCGCACAGCAGGGCTGTGGAACCCTATTGTTTTTCTAAGGATTTTTCTTACTTATTTTTTATTTTTATTATTCTTCTCCGCCTAAAACTCCGACTGCAGCCTAAACCGTACATGGTGGGGGGTTGCCGTTTTCAGGACTGGTCCAAAACCCTGCAAGGACCTCAGGCGCATAAATTGACCCATTTCCACCACTAGGTGGCGCTATAGCAGAACATAACGCGTTTGTCCCCATAAGTCCCACACCGTACACCCGACATTCAAAAACAATACATCTACGCGTTCCCTGGATCCAACCGAATCACGTGATATAGGCCACGCCCATTTCCGCCTAGACTTTTATGCGTGAAAAATCGTGATTTATCAAAAACCTACTTTTTCGAACTCCTCCTAGACCGTGCGACCGATCTGCACGAAACTTGGAGCCTAGCATCTCCAGACTGACCTGACTAAAAGTTATGGAAAGAATGTTTATACGATAAAAATTGCGCATATAACGCACAAACTAATTTGTGTAGCTAACTATGAAAACACCAACTTTGGAATATCTCAGCCAAAATAAATGCTATCAACCCCAAACTTTAGAGTATTCTTTGCCATGCTTCTCTGGAGGTACCCCATGCGATTTACGAAAATTGGTCACTAGGGGGCGCTACAAGTACAAAAAGTTTATATCTCATGAACGGCTCATCCGATTTATATGAAATTTGATGCGTACCATCTGTGGCCAATCCTGAGGCCAACCCTAGAATGGAGTACCGAGGGGTCAAAGTGGGCGTGGCCTATGGGACCCAATGTGACCCAACTCTAGATTCACCACTTACATTAATGTGAACAACTTTAAATTTACAGGGTAGATTGATAATGGGCCATGGACCACACCTACCAAAAATTACACATGTGGACCACTAGGTGGCGCTATAATGGTTTTTTGTCATTAACTCCCACAATACACATCACACATTAGAAATTCTTACATCCACGTGTTCCTTGAGTCATGCTGAATTGCCTGATATAGGCCACGGCCATTTCCGCGAAAAGGTTTTTTTGCAGTGTCGCGCAACGTGCAAAACCAACTTTTTCGAACTCGTCCTAGGCCGTGCGACCGATCTGCACGAAACCTGGTAGTTAGCATCTCCAGATGGACCTGACAAAAAGTTATGGAAATCATTTGGCTTCGTTAAACTATGCCAATTTGACAACCAAACAAATTGTCCTAACTAACTACCACACACGTATCATATCATATCTCGGTTACAGTTAAAGTTATCACCAAATGACTTGTGATCCTTGTTCAACATGCCACTACAATGCTCTGTACCAAATTTGGCAAAGATTGGCCTTTAGGGGGCGCTATAAGCAAAGTTTATTTGTTTCGCCCAATAACTCAATACATTTCAATGGGAAATTTGCTATTGCAATATCTCTGCCACAGTAAATGCAATCAACACAAAACTTATGGTGCTCATTCGGCATGCTGCTCTGAGGCAGCGATGTAGTTTATATCGATATGGTTTAATATTGCGTTACATGACCCATTCCTTCTGTAAAGCCGTGCCTGTGTTTGGATCGCTCCTCCGCGCAGCCCCGCCCCCATTTACTCACACACGGCTCCACTGCAACATGGAGAGACACAGCGCCGCCGGTCCAAACTGCTGACATTTGTCTACAGTTTTAATTGTTATTAACACAGCTGTATATTGTTAAGTATGAGAGGGAAACCTGTATTGGTACCAGTGTTTCCGCTGGTAACTATCAGTTATTGCGGCCGCCACGGTGAAAAACACATTAGAAGTTATTAAATGCAACTAACTTCAGTTCGTTGAGTAATAGCGTGTAAGACGGAGCCTGCTGGACCTGGGCGAGAGATGTGACCCATGGCCAGAATATCAAAGTTAATAAAAATGCAGCGCTGTGACGATACAGACATTTCATAGCCTACACAAGATGTGTGTAACGCCGCTGACCCGCCAAAGCACATTTGACCCCTGCTGGACCCATTCATAATGAGTCAGCCGTCACTCTGTGAGTAGCATATGCTTCAGTCCATCGCACTCCCCCTCTCTCCCTCTGTCTCCCTATGTCGGTCTGTTTTTTTATTTTTATTTATTTTTAAAGATTTCGGCCTTTATTTTGAAGACATGAAAGGCGAGAGAGAGGGGGAATGACATGCAGGAAAGGGCCGCAGGTCGGAGTCAAACCTCTATATACCAACTGAGCTATCCTAGCGTCCTCTTTCTCTTTTAATCAGGCGGTTATTGTTGTTGAAAACAAGTGAAGGAGCTTTCTCAGAGATATATATATATTTTTTTTATATATCCTAGGCAATTTATTTTAGATAACTTTCACTTACATTGCTGCTGTATATTTTCAAACTGCTAAAGGAAACCCTGTCTTTGCATTTTATTTTAATCACAATCTGTTTCAATAAAAGAGCTTGTGAAAAGTGGCTTTGACTTAAAACTGAACATTTAGCCCAGCTATATTGTGTATCGCCATTCAACGTTAACAGCGACGCAAGGAAAAATTTGGGTGCAACTAAATTTTGTGCTGGTGCACCTAAATAAAAAAGTTAGGCGCACCAGTGCCACTAAGGCAAAAAGTTAGTCTGGAGCCTTGTTTACTTAAGAGTTAGAAACTCACGCTGCAGTTATCATGTCTGAAGAGGTTAGGTATACGGGTCAAAAGCCAGTCATTTGAGTTTCGTGATTC
The DNA here is from genome assembly GCA_025617405.1 of Perca schrenkii. Classification (NCBI taxonomy): domain Eukaryota; kingdom Metazoa; phylum Chordata; class Actinopteri; order Perciformes; family Percidae; genus Perca; species Perca schrenkii. The sequence continues at coordinate 11,757,435 of CM046792.1, forward strand.
ATTTTGTGACTTTCGATTGAATAAAAGACAATTTTTCCAGTCATATTTCGTCAAAATTTCGTTCTTGTGAACTCAAGCATGTGTATCGTCTCGTCAGCTGGGTATCTTGTCACACTCCTAGTATTTACAAAGGAATCCCTCTCATCTGTACTGCATTACAACAACATTTACTGATTTCACCTCCTTAAGAGGAGTTGCACAGTATTAAATGTTTTCCCATTTCAAATAAGCTACAATCTAATGGCAACTTCTTACTGCAACTTGGTCAGCCCTTTTAATAGCACACTCTTTCCTGCAGTGAACTTACTGTGAAAAGCACAAAATACTTTTGGTTGTTCTCCCCAACACAGTTATTGACCCAGGGGCAGTGGTGGTCCATCTTGCGTATGCAGCGCTTGCAAACACTGTGGGAGAGATAGCAAGTTAAGTGTTAAGGAAAAAGAAATAAAATGTATACTGCATCAACCCTTCAAGACAACAACAATAACTGTAGAAAAGAAGTTACATGCAGCAGGCTGACATACGGAATTAAACATGGAGGTTGTGTACTATCTTTCAACAAAGACTTCAACACTCCTCTTACAGATAGACTAGGTCTGTCCCCTGATAGCAACACGTTCAATATTAATAAACAGTAAAGAAAACTAAGCGAAACGCAAAATAAAGTTTGAAAGAAAAAAAATCCTGCAAGCGGCACACAGTCAAGCATATTGTCCGCAGCGGGATACCGGTGATAATTACAGCTATTTGAAAAACATTACTGCAACTCAATTATGTAAGTTTACTAAGTTATAACACTAAAAATGTTGATGCCGGCAAAATACCTCCGCTAATTAAATCCACACTTAAACAGTCAAGCCAGTAAGATTGTTTGTTTTTCTCTCCCTTTCTCAAGCACACACACACACACACACACACACACACACACACACACACACACACACACACACACACACACACACACACACACACACACACACACACACACACCGGCTAAGTCGGTCTCTGTACTCTGTCTGGTTTAGGTGGTTGATTACACATATTTTTGCATATTTGCTGTCATAACGGGCCGGATGGGTACAACTAAACCATGCATCACAGATTAACTGCAAAGCTGCATTCTTAATCAAATCAACCACGGGTTAAAGTGGGCTTAACCTAGATTAAAAATGTAGGCACCTTTGACATACATTAGTGTTACATTCTGCATCAGCACACTACCATGAGTTCATGAATGAGGCAAAAGTATTTGATTACTTCACGTCTGTAATAACAGCAGGACAATTGAGTGTCTGTGCTTAGTACCGTACTTTCCGCACTATAAGGCACACTTAAAAGCCTTTAATTTTCTCAAAAAACTACAGTGCTCCTTATAATCTGGAGCGCCTTATATATGGATCAATTGGTTAATTGGTTGATCCATACTGGTTGTACACGGCACTCAAGGCGCTCTGTCAAAATGTTTTAGTATGAAAAACCAATAAAAACAATTTAATAATAATAAAATGTTTCAGTACGACTGGTAAACTACAAAGCCGCACCGCTTGCAGCATTACGGCTACCGTAGTCAGTAAACACCGGTACTGTGCTTACTCAGTCCCACACCACTTGTGTGTGTATAAAGACCCCAAAATGGCACCTTTCAAGAGACACGCTTACGACGCAGAGTTCAAGCTCAAGGCTGTCGGTCACGCAGTAGAATATGGGAATAGAGCAGCAGTGAGAGAATTGAACATTAATGAATCAATGGTACGGAAGTGGAGGAAGCAAGAAGATGACCTGCGCCAAGTAAAGAATACTAAACAGAGTTTCCGAGGGAACAAAGCGAAATGGCCACAGTTAGAGGACAAACTCGAACAGTGGGTTGTTGAACAGAGAGCAGCAAGTAGAAGCGTCTCTACAGTCACTATTCGAATGACGGCAACAGCGCTAGCACGGGACATGAACATCGATGAATTTCGAGGCGGTCCTTCTTGGTGCTTATGTTTTATGAAAAGACGTAATCTCTCCATCCGCACACAAATTACCGTCTCGCAGCAACTGCCAAAAGATTACCAAGAAAAGCTGGTCACTTTCCGCGCATACTGCAAAAAGAAGATCACTGAAAAGAAGATCCGGCCAGAGCACATCACCAACATGGACGAGGTTCCACTGACCTTTGATATTCCCATGAACCGCACTGTGAAGAAAACGGGGACCAGTACGGTGTTTGTACACGCCACAGGGAATGAGAAGTCATCCTTCACTGTAGTTCTCGCCTGCCAGGCTAATGGCCAGAAACTTCCACCCATGGTTATTTTCAAGAGGAAGACCTTGCCAAAAGAAAACTTTCCAGCCGGCGTCGTCATCAAAGCTAACCCGAAGGGATGGATGGATGAGGAAAAGATGAGTGAGTGGCTGAGAGAAATTTACGTCAAGAGACCGGGTAGCTTTTTCCACACAGCTCCGTCCCTATTGATCTACGACTCCATGCGCGCCCATATCACCGATGCTGTCAAAAAACAAGTGAAGCAAACTAATTGAAATCAAAATGGCGGACTTCCTGTTGGGTTTAGGGTATGGCTCTAATGAAGTTTTTTGTACATCTTGACATGTTACATATGTGTACCAAGTTTCGTGAGTCTACGTTAAACGCACTGCAGGGGCTCAATTTTCTTAACTTTCTAGGGGGCGCTAGCGAGCCATTTTTGTGCGCCTATTCCCGAAACCCTTAAAATACGTAAATTTTCACCAGACTTGATGCGACTGCCAAATTTGGTGAGTTTTTGAATATGTTAAGGCCCTCAAAAAGCCAATTCATTTGACGGGAAAATAATAATAATAGAAGAAAGAAAGAATAATTCCTTCAGTTTCAATAGGGCCATCGCCGCTGTCGGTGCTCTGGGCCCTAATTAAAGCTGCGAGCAGCGATGGACGGGCCCTCGTGCCTCGGCGCGCGTCGGGGATACCGGCGGACGCCGCTCCTTGCGACCGTGCATTCGCGCGCACTCAGACGCCGCAAATCGTCACCAATGAAAAGGGAACTCCCCGCCGAGTTCAACGATACCTCACACAAGACTCTACGTCATACGGTTCATTACCTGTGAAAGGGGGCGTGGCTAAAGCACAGGGGGCGGGTCCAACCCTCACCAATTAAAAAGGAAGTCTCTGCTGAGTTCAATGATACCACACACAAGACTCTACCTTGGATGGGTCAGCATGTATGAAAGGGGGCGTGGCTTGAACATAGGGGGCGGGCCAAACCATCACCAATGAATAAGGAAGTCTCTGCTGAGTTCATTGATACCTCACACAAGGGTCTATCTTAAACAGTTCAAATTTTAAGAAAAGGGGCGTGGCTTGAACATAGGGGACGGGCCAAACCATCACCAATGAAGAAGGAAGTCTCTGCTGAGTTCATTGATACCTCACACAAGGGTATACCTTAAACGGTTCAAATTGTATGAAAGGGGGCGGGGCTTAAGCATAGGGGGCAGATCAAACCATCACTAATTAAAAATGAAGTCTCTGCTGAGTTCAATGATACCTCACACAAGGGTATACCTTAAACGGTTCAAATGTTATGAAAGGGGGCGCGGCCTACGTAAGTGGGCGTGGTCGTATTATAGGGGCCGGCTCAGTATCACATGTAGACCACATATTATAAGTTTCATGTAAATCGGATGATGTTTGTCATATAAGGCAGATTTCCTGTGGCCAGGGGGGGGCGCTATGACCAAAAGTCAATTTTGGCCTGTAGGTGTCCTCAGGCCTGGACCCTTGTCCATCGTGACAAATTTCGGGCAGATACGACAACGTACACTCAAGTTACAACAACTTCTTTGGTCATCCCTAAACACTCAAAATGGCCGCCACGCCACGCCCACACCGTCTGACGAAAAGTTTTTCTTTTAATAACTTTTCATTGTTAAGGTGTTGGGAGGGTACGGACCAAGTTTGAAGTCCATCGGATGAAATCTCTAGGAGGAGTTCGTTAAAGTATAGCACCTTGACTTTTAGGCCTACTTCCTGTTGCCACTAGGGGGCGCTATGACTTTAAGTAAATATCGGCCTTTATTTGTCCTCAGGGTTGGACTCTTATGAATCCTGAAAAGTTTCGAGGTAATCGGACAACGTACACTCGAGTTACACCCACTTCCTGTTTCGGCGGCGAAACGCACAAAATGGCCGCCCCGCCACGGCCACGTCCTTTGATGAAAAGTTTTTCTTTTAACAACTTTTCATCTTTAACATCTTAAGATGGTACAGACCGAGTTTGAAGTTGATCGGATGAAATCTCTAGGAGGAGTTCGTTAAAGTACGACATGTGGAAATGCCCAAAATCGCACTAATTTCGAACTTTGAAATCAAAATGGCGGACTTCCTGTTGGGTTTAGGGTATGGCTCTAATGAAGTTTTTTGTACGTCTTGACATTTTACATATGTTTACCAAGTTGCGTGAGTCTACGTTAAACGCACTGGAGGGGCTCAATTTTCTTAACTTTGTAGGGGGCGCTAGCGAGCCATTTTTGTGCGCCTATTCCCGAAACCCTTAAAATACGTAAATTTTCACCAGACTTGATGCGACCGCCAAATTTGGTGAGTTTTTGAATTTATTAAGGCCCTCAAAAAGGCAATTCATTTGACGGGAAAATAATAGAAAGAAAGAAAGAAAGAAAGAAAGAAAGAATAATTCCTTCAGTTTCAATAGGGCCTTCGCCGCTGTCGGCGCTCGGGCCCTAATAATTCCTTCAGTTTCAATAGGGCCTTCGCCGCTGTCGGCGCTCGGGCCCTAATAATATCTGATGTGATAGAATGTCGAATTCCTACTGACCCGAAAATAATTTTGTTACTTGTCTACAAGAAGTAGAGGAGGGTGATTAGGCAAGGTGTGATTTCTGTTTTTGTTTTTTCCTTTCTTTTCTTCGAGACCGCAGAGGATGGAGGGTGGGAGAGGGGGGGTTGTTATTGCCCAAGTGTGTTTGTCGGTTCTGTTGTTTAAAATGAAAAAATTAATAAAAAATTGATCTTTAAAAAATTAATAAAAAAAAAAAAGCATATGGTAACGGACATCCGGCCAAAAAAAAAAGTGTCAACAGCAATGGAGCAATCCCAGTATTGGAATGTCTACTAAATCTACGTTGAATCTGCCCTCTGAATTACTCTACCCCATGGATGTGTGAGGAGTCCGCTTGAAAGTTCAAAATTAGTGCGATTTCGGCCATTTCCACGTGTTGTACTTTAACGAACTCCTCCTAGAAAATGCAATGATGTTTTCAGAAGAAAAACACACTGCCGATTTTTTTTAGTTAAAAGTCAGACCCTGGATTAAACACAAACAGTATGCTTTCGACAGGAAGTTCGGAGCTTTCACCGTAGCCTACCTAAGTGGTCTGATGTTTATACTTGCGCGCTGGTGTGTGCGTTAAGCCAACGTGTGTGTGTGTGTGTGTGTGTGTGTGTGTGTGTGTGTGTGTGTGTGTGTGTGTGTGTAGACTGAGAAAGTGACAGTGATTACCGGTAGCTTCAGAGTGAGTAGCGACTCTAGAGACATAGTGTGAGGAACAAAGCGTCTCCCCTGTTCTTTGTGACCACTGTGAGACATCTGTAGCGAAAAGTTAACCCTCTCCTTGATTTCACGTTGTTTATGGAGAAATAGAACCAGGAAATGAGTTGGGGGAAATGCAAGCCACGGCCGAGCGATGTGCGTCGCCGTGATGTGTAGTTACATTTTGAAATGCGTGAAAAAGCCTTGGAATCTGAATAGAAAACAAAGTTTACAAGCAAACACATTTACAAAAAAATAATGTCCATAACAGGTTTGAATATTAAGGGCTGCCTAATATTTGTTTGAATATCATTATTTTTTACAATATTCGATTTATATTCCAATAACAAAGTTTACAGTCCCATGGCGCAGCATGGAGCGTGGTTCAGTGTCTTGCCCAAGGACACTTCCACATGGGACTGCAGGGATCAAACCACCAACCTTCCAATTGACAAGAGACCGCTCTACCACTGAGCCACAGCCGCCCCTTTGTATTTTTCTATATACATATTATTGTTCTATTTATTTCATTTGTTGATGAGCAAAGCAAAAATGTCTATTTTGAAAAGACTGCTTTTAGTTATATAATTTTGTAAAATATTAAAAGGTCCAATGTGTAGGAATTTCTCCCATCTAGCCTTGAGATCATATAACGCAATCCACACTCTCGCACCACACAGTTCAAAGTACGTATTACAGCTACGGTAGCCTTCACACTTCAAAAAGCCCATCTCTTGCTCTTTTCAATATCCTTTTTGTTTTTCTGGGCGAAGAAGAAGACTCCTGTTCCTGAAATTTCCTTCCTTCTTCAAACTTGCCGGGTCCGGGAAGCTACAATACCCATTAGCAGCATTAGCAGCACCTGTAAGTAACCCTTACCGGTTAACATATTTCAAGACGGAGCATGAATATGGCATGTCTACCCCAGTTCATGCGATTGCTAATGTAAAATTTCAAGCCAAAAGGAATACTTGTAATTGATGGTGGTGGTAAATATTCATGAAAAAGGAGAAGTTTGTGAACGGGCAACACAGATTTTGATAATACACAACTAAACATGTTACACACTGGACCTTTAAAGTGCCCATATTATGAAAATAAATCACTTTTTCTGGGATTTGGGGTGTTATCCATGCTGTTTTGAGTGAGATACGGGTTTCTGAATGTGTCCTGCCTTCAGTCTCCGGGTGAGCTGTTCAAAATCTTACGGTTTTCTAGCCGAAACAAGGCGTTAGCATGCTAGCGCTAGCTCGTTCTCAATGGCAAAACACTGCTACAACACACACAAATTCACCCTAATCTACCAAATAAATTGTATAGAACTACTTACATGTCCCTGTTCTGAAGGTATTCCACGCAAAGTTGGAAGTGCGCCCTCGTTTAGAAGAAGTCTCCAGGCTAATCCTGCCTTGTACAGGCCGAAGTTGGAGAAACAGCTAGCTAGCTCATGTTATTCTTACCTAGCTACTGCGCATGTGCGACTTAAAACAAAGATCTTACAGAAGTTGAGGTCTCACTCTGTAGCTAAAACAGAGACCTGACACATGGTGAAAGGAGGAGCTGCAGCAATGTGAAATTCAACAAAAATATGGTGTTTTTTGAAAATTAAACCATGTTAACCTATTCAATCTACAAATCTCAATCTCAAATTACAATTATGAACCTGAAAATGAGCATAATATAGCCACTTTAAGTTATTTAAAAAAAAAAAAGCATTGCACATTTTTGTTTATGTATTTCTTTATATGCTCATTTAATTTTGTATGTTTAAGTTGACAAATAAACATTTCAAAATTAGTATTTTGTACATTTTCCTTGATAATCAAGCAAGTAGACTCATGATAGCATTATATCGCTATCGTAAATGAGTATTATAAATCGCAATCACAACATATTTTTCTTCAAATCGTGCAGCCCTATACCCAACCCCGAAACTGCAGCTGTAAGAAGGAATTGAGTTTGTGACTGCCCTAATGGGGCAGTGAGAATTTCATGCCCTACCTGCAGTGGTGTGCTCGGTCAGGCTTGATGCTGCAGCACTTGGGACATTTGTAGACCACCTGCCCTGGTTTCAGCTGAAGGCTTTCTATGTATTCCTTAGTAGCATTCCCTTTTGGCACTGCCCCCTAGTAACATGAACACACATTAGATAACGTCAGCATAATTTGCAGCTCATTAATCATAATGAAGTAGGTAGAGTCTAAACATACTTTTATTATATATAAAGGTAGAAGACCCCAAACTTGTCTGCATGCCAATGACAGTTGAAAGCATCACTTAACTTTTTAATTTTGTCTATAAATAACACCAAACAAGTTCCACTTACAGGGTCAGTGCACATAGCCCTGAGGTGTGAGGCAAGGGCAAGGAAGGCCAGAATGTTGAACAGGGTTCCGTTTACAATGCTGTACATCAGATTCTTGGAGGGTAGCAGCATCACAAACAGCACTACAAACTCTGCATACAACAGCAGCAGCCAGGTGATGACGGCGCACACAATGCCACAGATGTCCCTGATGAACCACATAGCGGAGGCAGAGGACGAAGTGATGACGTCTTTGGAGATGGGGATGCGCTGCTCGGCCTGTAGGCAGGTGGCCCCAGCCCTGCTCTGCCCATGCCCATGCCCGCGCTCCACATCCCTGCATCTGTGCACCGGGCTCTTCATCCTTCATCTAAGCTTGATGCCTGCTGCTGCCGCCACCGTATTCCACTGTGCCTTTAGGACTCAGTCTCAGTCACCGAATACTGAAGAAGAGGAGCAAAAGGTTGGCAGTTTAAGGTTGGGTTCCCAAAGTGATTTCTTGAAATGTTTTTGTTTTGCCAGACCAAGAGTCCTAACACCTTCCCACTAATTACCTAGAATTGGTGGTCCGCCATAGTCTAAATTGTCCCGCCAGTTTCATAATGAACCAAAAATATCTTTACACTTAACTTATACTAACATAAAAAATCTCTGTGTTTTTGTGCCTATGCTTCAGCGTCATATATTTATTAGGGCTGGGCAACGATTAAAAGTTTTAATCGCGATTAATCACATTATTTCCATGATTAATCGCATTGTTATACGCAAAATCCAATAATGAATTTAAAGTAGTGTATAGTGCAATTTTATTTTAGATGTTCTGCCATATGAACAGTGCCATAACATTTGTTCTGCAAACACTTAAAGGGAAACTTCACCGATTAGCATTAAGCTTTGTATCAGTAGAACCCCGGTAGTATTTTTGAATGACCATGCTTCCCTCCCTCATGTCCCCCTGAGAGGGGAGATCTCTGTATTGAGGGTCTGGAAAAAAACCTCAGATGACGCAAAATGACGATTTTTTTGACAACCTTTTTGCCCAGAGGCAAAAGACTACAGCCTGTATTCATTGTGTATTAGGAGCCACTTCCGCATAGCCCAAAGGGGGTTGGACTGTCGGCTTTTTCCGGAGATTGCCTAGGAAAAAACGAGTGTCAGCCATCTTGAATCCTCGCTTAGCTTCTCAGCCAGGAGCAGAAACTGTTCATCCCGACAGAAATTTTGGGACGCAAGCTTTTATTTTGAAAAGTAGACGGGACGGCATGATATGGGACGCTCCAGGCTGCAGCCATACAGTCTTGAAATTTTAGAACAACAATTATGTGCATTCAAACTACCACACACGTGTACCACCGGGATACATTGGAACACATTGGAGAATATGCAGGACACTTTATTACGGACGCAATACTCAACACACTATGCAAGCTTTGCCTGCACGGAGACCAGCGGTGGTGCTTGATTCCTGTGGCTGGTAAAGTGACCTCATCAGTGGGGAGCGTTGAACGAGTGTGCCGGTGGAAAGCTAAAGCTAGCCAGCCATCTGTTCACCAATCGTGCTTGCAAGTGTCCGCTCATTAAACAAACTGGACTACATCCAACTTCAACGAAACTCCAAACGCAAGTTCAGAGACTGCCGTGTTTTTGTTGTTGTGAAAATATTGCTGTGGACAATCCAGCCTGCTGTCACCGGGTAAGACTACTAGTGGAGGTGGGCTGTGTTACCCCGGACTGCCTGTTGCAGAAATGGGCTGATTTGTATCCAACTAACTGCTAACTGCTGGTGGAGTCTGTGACTGTAAAATGCCGACAATTCTAGCTACATCCCACGCAAATGTACGGCTGTGTTTATACTCAATGTTTATACCACAGCCCACCAAGAGCTAATGCTAGTAGCTATGAGTTAGCCTTCTTTTATTACATGGCTTGCTTGAATTCTAATGTAGAATTCGGTCTGTTATTTCTTGATAACAGACCGCTGCTAAGGATAACACACGGTTGCCATGCAAAAGCTGAGCGTTGCCATGGACACAGTTCTGTTTACTCTGGAGCTATCAATCAATCCGCTGAAAGAAGTGCAGATAATGTATCAGCTGTGGCATAAAAAAGCATGTTTTAAATGTGTAACACCACTTGAGCCACGGTGAAACGTTTTTTCGTGTATATGGTTGAAATGACAATAAAACACTTGTTGAGTTGATTGTCTCACTGTCTGTCTGTAAAGGGCAGGCGTGGCTTGGGAGTGGCCTCATACAGCAGCAAAGCAAGTGCATTCTGGGATTTGGTGTCTTTCATCCATATTAGCCAAAAACACATTTTCTGTCTTATATTGGCCTAGAAGGCACCAATTTCAATTTTCTTTTCACATTTCTACTACATAAGTGACCCAATTTAAAGATATATTCAGCTTTCCAGCGGTGAAATTTCCCTTTAACATCGGCATTTTGTTTATACAGTAGCAGTTAAAATATTTAGTGTAAATCTCAACTTAAACAATGTAATCAAAGCAAATACAAAACTAAAGCTTATTACCACTGCCAGGGCATATCCAGTTATAAATATATATATATATATATATATATACACACACACAGTACAGGCCAAAAGTTTGGACACACCTTCTCATTCAATGCGTTTCGTTTATTTTCATGACTATTCTCACTGAAGGCATCAAAAATATGAATGAACACATGTGGAATTATGTTCTTAACAAAAAAGTGTGAAATAACTGAAAACATGTCTTATATTCTAGTTTCTTCAAAGTAGCCACCCTTGGCTCTGATTACTGCTTTGCACACTCTTAGCATACTCTTGATGAGCTTCAAGAGGTAGTCACCTGAAATGGTTTTCCAACAGTCTTGAAGGAGTTCCCACAGATACTTAGCACTTGTTGGCCCTTTTGCCTTTACTCTGCAGTCCAGCTCACCCCAAACCATCTTGATTGGGTTCAGGCCGGTGACTGTGGAGGCCAGGTCAGCGCAGCACTCAATCACTCTCCTTCTTGGTCAAATAGCCCTTACACAGCCTGGAGGTGTGTTTGGGGTCATTGTCCTGTTGAAAAATAAATTATGCATGGTCCAACTAAAGGCAAACCGGATGGGATGGCATGTCGCTGCAGGATGCTGTGGTAGCCATGCTGGTTCAGTATGCCTTCAATTTTGAACAGGGCTGGGTACCGAACGTCGATACTTTTATGGTATCGAAAAATTCTTTATCTTTCGGTGCCAAATTTCGGTTCCAAAAACATCTGAGCGCGAAAGCTTATCTGTCCTCTCTGCATATTGACACAGATCGGAGCTCCAACCGACACACGCACACACACGGAGAGGTGCGGACGGAGTAAACTGTTTGCAGTTTTATTGAAGTCACAGAGAGTCACGGTTGGTCTCAAGTGTGGTAACAGTTTTTTAAAACTTCACGCAGCGTTTGCTGCGATGTGATATTAATGGCGAGCCGAACGCGATCGCGGTGCTGTTGACGTTACACTTCCTCTTAGGCCTACTAGACAAGCAGCCACAACAATACTCCAATCCCATGAGTATCGAAAAACTTTATCTTTCAGTGCCAAATTTCGGTTCAAAAAGCATCTGAGCGCGTAAGCGCAAGCTTATCTGTCCTCTCTGCATATTGACGCAGAGCGGAGCTCCGATCGACACACACACACACACACACACGCACACACGGAGAGGTGCGGACGGAGTAAACTGTTTGCAGTTTTGTTGAAGTCACAGTGTCACGGTTGGTCTCATGTGTGGTAACAGTTTTTTAAAACTTCACGTAGACAGCGTTTGCTGCGATGTAATATTAATGGCAAGCCGAAAGCGGTTGCGGTGCTGTTGACGTTAAGCAGGCACAACGGTGGTTGTTCTCTGCCCTGATGACTGACTGACAGGCTGAGCTTGCAAGGCAAGGCACTTTTATTAATGTTACTCTGAATGAGCAGTTTTACCAGAATTTTTTAATTTTGATAACTGTTTTGATTCACAATTAAGGTGGAAAATAAAAGCTTTGTGTTTAATGTATTTTTGTTGATGTTGAAATGGATTTTAAAACATGGTATCGAAAAAAGTATCGTTAGGAATCGGTATCGAAACTGAGGTATCGAAATTGGCACCGGATCGAAAGATTCTGAACGATACCCAGCCCTAATTTTGAATAAATCCCCAACAGTGTCACCAGCAAAGCACCCCCACACCATCACACCTCCTCCTCCATGCTTCACGGTGGGAACCAGGCATGTAGAATCCATCCGTTCACCTTTTCTGCGTCGCACAAAGACACGGCAAAAGACACAGACCAAAGATCTCAAATTTGGACTCATCAGACCAAAGCACAGATTTCCACTGGTCTAATGTCCATTCCTTGTGTTTCTTGGCCCAAACAAATCTCTTCTGCTTGTTGCCTCTCCTTAGCAGTGGTTTCCTAGCAACAACTTGAAATGAAGGCCTGATTCGCGCAGTCTCCTCTTAACAGTTGTTCTAGAGATGTGTCTGCTGCTAGAACTCTGTGTGGCATTCATCTGGTCTCTAATCTGAACTGCTGTTAACTTGTGATTTCTGAGGCTGGTGACTCGGATGAACTTATCCTCAGCAGCAGAGGTGACTCTTTGTCTTCCTTTCCTGGGGCGGTCCTCATGTGAGCCAGTTTCGTTGTAGCGCTTGATGGTTTTTGCGACTGCACTTGGGGACACATTCAAAGTTTTCGCAATTTTCCGGACTGACTGACCTTCATTTGTTAAAGTAATGATGGCCACTCGTTTCTCTTTACTTAGCGGATTGGTTCTTGCCATAATATGAATTCAAACTAGGGCTGCAACTAACGATTATTTTAATAATCGATTAATCTGTCGATTATTTTTTCGATTAATCGATGAATCGGATAAAAAAAAAGGCATTAATTTACATCAACTCAATACATACATACTTGTTATTTTAGTTAATAGTTGTGTAAAGGTAAGTAACCCAAATAGCAGATACAGACAGACAGACAGACACACACACACACTTATTCATTAAATTATTACCATCATTGTAGTAAGTGCAAGTTAAGTTCGTTTATACACCACACACTATTATATTTGTCAACAATAACTGATATGGGACAAAGCACATAATATATACATGACAACAGATTGAAAAATTAATGGGCCAAAAAAGGCGAGTGAATAAAACAGTGTCTTTAGTCTTGCAAACTACACCACCCCTGTTTTACTACTGTTATTACCGAGCTAACGCTAGCTTGTCATGCTAGTCAGCTGGATAACGAGTAAACGCCACACCAGCACCAGAAGAGCTACTGGAGGGATGGTACGTTCCTCACTTCAGACCGGAACAGAAGTAGGATTGTGTAGTGACTTTACCCTGCTGTTGAACTTCGTTCCTCCTCATCAACGACTCAAACATGTTTACGTTTTAGGTGCTGACTCATCACCGTGGTGCGCCTGTGCCATGCCGTGTCGCTTTTGTTTATCTTGCAATTAACACATTTTTGATTTATTTAGTGTGAAATGCTCCCACACCTTGGATGACTTAGGTCGTACTGATTTCTCTGCCTCCGCCTTGTGTTTCAGAACAACGTTACGGGTCTCTCCAGTCTCTCTCCGTATTTCCTCTACCCCCACTCTGCTCTTTTTCTTTTCTTTCGCTCCGCGCTGCTCCGCGCTGCGCTCAACTCAATTTTTTTTTTATCTCCGCGACTAGGTTGCCTAATAGTTGCGCGACACAACGAATCGATAATTAAATTCGTTGCCAACTTTTTTAGTAATCGAATTTTATCGATTCGTTGTTGCAGCCCTAATTCTAACAGTTGTCCAATAGGGCTGTCGGCTGTGTATCAACCTGACTTCTGCACAACACAACTGATGGTCCCAACCCCATTAATAAGGGAAAGAAATTCCACAAAATAACCATGACAAGGCACATCTGTGAAGTGAAAACCATTTCAGGTGACTACCTCATGAAGCTCATTGAGAGAACACCAAGGGTTTGCAGCGCTATCAAAAAAGCAAAGGGTGGCTACTTTGAGGAATCTAAAATATAAGACATGTTTTCAATTATTTCACACTTTTTTGTTAAGTACATAATTCCACATGGGTTCATTCATAGTGTTGATGCCTTCAGTGAGAATCTACAATGTAAATAGTCATGAAAATAAAGAAAACTCATTGAATGAGAAGGTATAAGATAAGATAAGATAAGATATACTTTATTGTCCCCGAAGGGAAATTTGTTTTGGACTCTGTCCATGTGTGTTCAAACTTTTGGCCTGTGAATATATATATATGTATATATATATATATATATATATATATATATATATATATATATATATATGGATACCTACGCATCTGAACCAATATCAGTACAGATACCAGTACCTGAAATTCGGTTTCCGGTACTTTCCCTCTGTAATTACAAAAAATGTATTTCAGTTGTAAAAATTATTCCAAACCTATTTATCCTATTTACGTAGAACGTTGTTATTTATTTAGAATAAATTACATTCTAAAGAAATTAAACAAAAATAAAAATAAGACCCCTCCTTCTCTCCTCCCAAACCCGTGACTACAACCTATTAAATTGTATAATTATTTCTTACTCATTGTAACGCTGTCTGCGCGAAGTTTTTAAAACTGTAACCACACTTGAAACCACTTTATCGGCATTGCCGTGACTCACTGTGACAACCAAACGTATTTTACTCCGTCTGCACCTCTGCGCGCCTGTGTGTCAACATGCAGAGAGGACAGATAAGCTTGCGCTTACGCGCTCTCAGGTACCGAAATCTGGCACCGTTTGATTTTACGTGAACCAATATTCTGTAGTACCGACGTGATTCGGTCGGTACCGGTAAAAGTACCGGGTTCGGTACCCAACCCTACTTCTCCATGTTTGTTGGTTTGTTTATCCGCCAATTCTTTTCTTTTCCGGTTCTCGTAAGTCAGCAAACGTTAATAGTCTTAAAGGCACTAACGTTACAAACAATCTAGGGCTGCAACGATTCCTCGAATAACTTGAATAATTCGATTACAAAAAATGCTTGAAGCAAATTCTTTGCCTCGAAGCTTCGTAAAATCAATGTAATTAAGGTTGTACGGCTCACTGTGTTTCCGCACGGAGGATTATTACTAGCGCACATGAGGTTTGCGCTTCTGCGGACACAACACAAGCACGGACAGTATATAAACACAAGACGGCCCTGATTACAAATGAAAGAAGACGAAAATAGCGAGGGTCTAAGAGGAGAGACATGCGAGAGAAAATCACAGATAGTTTGGGATCATTTTAAGCTGCAAACATGCTGCTACATCACTTCTGTAACAAACATCCAGTGTACTCATCCATTCCACACATTCCACGGAGCCAACCCGACACAAGGTAGCTAACGTCTGCTGCTCTCGTCCACCGCGCTGTTTACACAACTAGCCTACAGCATGCTACTCTGCTAATAGCGATGTTTTACACAACTAGCCTACAGCATGCTACTCTGCTAATAGCGATGTTTTACACAACTAGCCTACAGCATGCTACTCTGCTAACAGCCATGTTTTACCAACAAGCTAAAACGAAAGCTGTCGGTTTGTAGTCTAACTGTTTATTAGTTTGCTTCTAAATTTTTGGAAACTTAGCCGCTGCCGGAGACACAGCGGCTCCTCCCCCCAGCATGGCCACTTAATATGCACGTGAATGACGTCACTATGCATTCTTTATTCTTTCTCCTCACCATAGATATATCTATAATCCTCACTGTGTATTAGGCTTCTGAAAATGTGTCCCCCAGAACAGTGTAGTTGAGTAGCCCTGCTGTAAACCCTCTGGTCAGTGAACAGCTCTTTTGCATATCCAGTGCAAAGAGGCAAGAAGGGGAATGGGGTGAAAAATATTAACATTTGGGCCACCAAAAATGTACTATTGTAATGTTTTTTGTTTTTTTAAGGGTCTTGGAATTTGGCAATCATTTTTTTTTGCTTTTTCTAAAAAAGGAAACCTGTCTTTTGTATATATACACAAGCTACAGGTTTCCTTTTTTTTAGTAAACGGCAATAATAAATATTTACTATTGCTGCTTACTAAGTATTTCTTACTAAGTGTTTCTTATCCGATTACTCGATTAATCGATGGAATAATCGGTAGAATATTCGATTACTAAAATAATCGATAGCTGCAGCCCTAAAACAATCATCTTTTCACAGTAGCTTATGCTATATTGCTAACAGTTAGTCTTCTGTATTTGTTTAATGAAACCCTATAGGCTAGCTATTTTGGTAAGCTCAACTAGCTGTATTATATTTGTTGTTGATTTAATGACTATAATAATTGATCACAGCAATCACATTAACTTCAAAAGATGATAAAAGCTTGTCGTTGTGATCTGTGTCAGCTAAAGTTGCATTAACGTTAAATCAGCATAACCACCAAATTAACTTTTTGACTCACCGGCCAAGTTGGCAGGTAGATGAAAAAATCCACAGGCCAAGATTATTTTTTTACCGCCAAAATATTAAATTGCATTTATTTAATTGTAACTTAGGTCTACATAACAAAACTTTATGGTAGGGGTTATGTCCAGTCCTGCTGGTAGGGATGCTAATGATTAGCTGTTTAACCGACAATAGGCTTTTTGATCGATTAGCTTATCAGTTAAACCAGTGATTTTCAACCACTGTGCCGCGGCACACTAGTGTGCCGTGAGAGATCGCCCTGTGTGCCATGAGAAATTATCAGATTTTACTTAATTTGTCCAACAACTTTTTTTATTGAGTTACTGCAAATAATTTGCCATTGTTGCGCATCTGTGCCTGCAATATGATGACTGGCAGAGAAATTAAATACTATTCTGTATCAGTAGGTGACAGTATAGCGCAATAATGACCTTGTTGATTTAAGACAATAGAATTATTGCCAGCAGGGCTCCTGACTGTGACCAAAATTTGAGAGTGTGCGACTGAGTTTTACATCCAGTCTCACATGTGGGACCAGTAAATTTGCCCCCTTTTTTACACGTTAAACGTTAAAATTTCGGTACTTGAGAGCGCGTAAGCGCAAGCTTATCTGTCAAAATTGACAGAGAGCAGAGCTCTGACACAAACACACACACTCACACACACGCAGAGCTGCAGACGGTGCAAACTACTTCGGCTCTGCAGTTTTGTTGAAGTCACAGTGAGTCAAGGAAATGCAGATAAATTGGTTTTAAGTGTGGTTACAGTTTTTCATAACTTAATGCAGACAGAATTTGCTGCGATATGATATTAATGGCGAGCCGAAAGCGGTCGCGGTGCTGTTGATGTTACACCTCATGTTTTGAGCAGAGCAGCCAGGCACAACGGTGGTTTCTCTGCCCTGGTAACTGACTGACAGGCTGAGGTTGTAAGGCAAGGCAACTTTATTTCTACAGCACCTTTCAGCAACAAAGCAAATTCAAAGTGCTTTACATGAAACATTAAAGAGTAATTAAAAAAATAATATACAAATACAATAATACAAAAATATATATATTTGTTTTTACTGTCATGACAGCGATGGGGCTGTGAGTTTACCTTATATGTTGCATCTTCAAAAGTGACACTGAATTTGAAACAGCACATTGGAATTTATGCATCTATTATCAAAGTATTTATTAGTAATAGAAATGTGAATATTTGTTTAGCACGTTGATTTACGGTGTGTGTAGGGCAGAGATCATTGATGTAAGCCTGCAAAAGCAATGGATACATTTTTATAAATGAAAAATGCAGATTCTGATCTTATTAGGCTACAATGTGTCATTTTGTAACATTTTTGGTTGGTGGTGTGCCATGGGATTTTTTGAATGTAAAAAATGTGCCGTGGCTCAAAAAAGGTTGAAAAACACTGAGTTAAACCAATGTTAATATAAAAATTATAAAGTTTTAAAAAACGTCTTTTGCATGATAAAAATGTAAATAGGTTATACAATCTATTTCTTAACTGCCAATTAACTTGCTTGTCTTAACTTTGAACCAGCAAGTTGCATTTTAAGCTCCTCTTTTTCTGCTTGTGGAGAGCTAGGACACATGATGAGGACGAGTTAAATCGGCCATCCGAGAGAGTATAACAGGCAGACACACAGCTGACAGCCTGCATGTGGAGGCGCTGGAGACAGGCTCAGACATACACGCATCGAGCCGCTGTGGACTTGTGTCCACAAGCGGTTTCAGGTCCATGGACACAAGTGCGAAAAGTGTGTTAGAGCTTCCCGGACGGGTAAACTGAGACTCCTGTGACTCTTTTGGAAGGCGCGCTGCCAAAAACCGCCACTTAATAGCTAATTAATTAGCTTGAGGTAAACGCTAGCTATCAGTAAACAGTAGACCACAAATTCTGTGCACCTGTAATGTTGAAATGTGTCCCTTTGGTGGCACCATCGTTTTGCACAAGGGAATATGAGCTTTTAAAAAGGTAGCTGGCTAGTGTGAATGGTACACAGCTGTGTTTGGGCATACAGGATTTTATCTGAGATTTTGTGTTTCATTTATGAACTTTGAGAACTTGACGGCCGTTTCATAACGGAAGAAAGGACTATAGTATATTGTTTCGCATTCCTTGTTTTCACGGTGCTAAGATGAAGATGGATTAAACGAGCGTTGAACGTCATGCTGGTCTGGCTAACTAAATAAAAGACACCTTACGCATCAGTCGACTGTTTGCCTACATGGCCATATCCTGATTGTCGTAAGGCTAAATAACAGGTTCTCATGTTTGTGAATGAACTGTGTTAAATATCTGAAAGAGTTTACACATATGAAATGTTTAATGGTTTATTTTCACTCTTAAAACTTGTGAAATATGATGAAATTATATGGTAAAGAGCGTCACATCTCGAAAGTTAACTTCAGCCACTAATTCTTATTAAGCTCTCCTGAATATTTAAAGTGTTATACGGTATTTCATTGTCATTTTGAGTAGGCCTATCTTAATATTTGAGGTGAGCAGTGTTAGGCTACGTAGCCCTCTTATAACCACAGCTCCCTGAATCACTCAAATCTAGTCATACATCAATTAGCGATACAAACATGTCTGTGTCAGGAGGAAAGGAAAAGTCCACTGAAGAGAAAGATTTAAGCCCTGATGATGCACCTTCAACAAAAGAGAAATCTAGAGGCCCATAAGAAACTCTCGTGAACGAAAGCTTACAGAAAAAGGCAAACAAATGCGTGAAGAGGAAGCTAAAAGGCACGTAAAGGCATTTTTGAGAGCTTATGAATCTTGGAAGCAGATAGCATGAGAAGCTAGAACTAGGCTTAGGAAATTCCTTGTGAGTAAACAGCTGGAAGTAGGCCTAGTTCAAGAGACCTTTAAAGAGGAAGGTGAAAAAGAAAGAGTGCGAATGATTTTAAGTCTGAAATCTGTCTTTGGTGGGACAAAACACTGAAAGTGTTATTTCAGAAGAATCCATAAAATTAGATAACCTGTCAATCACAAGCGCTAAAGCTGTAGAAATGATCTTGCAGCTAATTAAGAACAGGCTAAGTCTATAGAAGAGGTACAAGTTCAACAGACCAAATGTATAAAGCTGGAAAGTGAATGGAAACTCCATGAGTCACAAATGTTGAAATCCATTTATCGTGCAGAAAGCATTTCGAGATAAGTTGATGAAATGGCCTAATATTAGTCCTAATGATTCTCTGGCACTTAAGAGATTTTGCAGACTTTTTAAAAAGCGCTGTGTGGAAGCTATGCCCCACATCAAAGGGTTGGCCATTTTAAAGTTTTTGTGAGATTGCGAGGAAAATCATAAGCTCTTGAAAAAATTACCAGACTGGATTGTACGCAAATGGAGTCGAATTGTAGTAGAGCAGCTTGATGCATCTGGAGAATATCCAACCTGTGAACACTTTACTAAGTTTGTGCTAAAGGAAGCCCGCATAGCCCATCTCTTCTTCCTTCTTCTTGAGCTCCAGCTCAGTAGATGCAAAGTTCCCCAAGAGGGCGAAGGCCCTCAGTACAAATGCCCAAACTAAATATCATGCATTTAAGTCAAAAAGTTCATCTCCTTCAAGCCAAAGCTGCTATACCCTGTCTGTAAGGATGAGCTGAACGGCATTGCTAAGTGCCCAGTCTTTGCTGCCAAGTCTATGGGAGATAAAAAGGCGTTTATTGTGTGGCACACCGCCACAAATTAGTCCATGTGTGGGAAACACTGTGACTACACCCAAACTAAAAAAAAAAAAAGAAATCAAATAATTTTACTGTATAAATATGGAAATTTTTCAAAGTAAAATCCCATTCACCTACCTTAAATGACTAAAAAAGAAAGTTTAGGTGCTAAAAAAGACTTTGCTCCATAATTCCAGACAATGACTGATATATTTGAGTTAAAGACATATCTGACTACACCCATACTGAAAATCAAACAATTTTACAGTATAAATTTGGAGATTTTTCAAAGTAAAATCACATACCTTTACCGTTAAATAACTAAAAATATGAAACTGGAGATGCTATAAAAAGACACCGACATATATTACACCAGAATACTTGCATGTTGGGATGACAGTTATGCTTCTTTGTTCATCACAGTCTCTAAGAAAAGTTGCTTTTTGCAATTATCTGCAGCACGCTACTCTCATATGTCCTTTTAGCTCTACTTTACCTTGCCCATTTCCTGGCATCTGCCCTCTGGCAGCTGACAGATTCATAATAAGTAAAACTTTTCATTTAGCAGATTAGCAACCAATGTGTGAAGGTGAACTGCCTGAGGTTAAAAAAAAAACAGTAAGGTTACCCAAAACTGAAAAATAATGTACATTTCAGTATTTTACAAAAAGGCCATTTTCAGGGAACAAGAAATGGGTAAACAATGTAAATCTGTTCTGCAGCAATGGAGGTTGATCAAGCTTTGAAAGTTGGTGCTACCAATTCCCACAGGTGTTTCAACTTGTCTGGATTACTTACAACCCCCTCTGATTGTAGTATTGTTGGAACACACTGTGGTACCATACCCTCGTGAGCATTATTTGAACAGTATTGTACTGCAGAAAGTAGTGTGTGCTATAAAAATGGTGGGAAAAAGGCAATTAACAATGGAAGAGAGACAGACCATCATAACACTTAAGAATGTTGGTTTTTCCTACAGAGAAATTGCAAAGAAAGTCAAGGTGTCAGTGAGTACGGTATTCTTCACCATCAAAAGGCACTTAGAAACTGGGGGAAACTCTGACAGGTAGAGGTCTGGCAGACCCAAAGCCACAACAGAATGACCTAGTTGGTCAGGGGTTCATCCTACAGCAAGATAATGACCCAAAACATAAGTCCAAGCTATGCCTGAACTACCTTAGGAAAAAAGAACAAGATGGTAAGCTTAAAAACATGGAGTCATGAATATGAACATGAATATTCCGAATGAGCTACGCGCTGATTGGTTTGAGCAAACTACACAGAAACACATGGGAGACTCGACAGCAGGTCTCATATTTCAGACACTGCAAAGTTATACATTGTTTGTCGGGCTATTTCATTATTAAATTCACTTCTGAGACTTTTTTAAGCGAGAAATCAACTATATAAAGCTCAAATATGGGCCGTTTTACGAAAATGTATGGCTAATTGCAAATTTGGTAAGACTGTGTGTCGGAGTTCAGCCGCCGGTGATGCCTTGCCGCCCGGGCCTGCCTTCCTTCACAGACCCCGGCCTTCTATGAGGTACTCTGAGCTCCGTCACGGCTGGCAGGCCACAGCATGGACTACCAAACGCCGCTGCCCTGACAGAGCTCCAGGGCCTGCAACTCCCATCTTCCTGCTAGCTAAATGGCCCGTTGTGTGAGAGTCACATGTTACACACATATACTTATACAACATCTAACTAAATGTCTTATGAAGCTAACAACAGTGTCCGATTTCATGTTAATGAATATTTGTGAAGACTAGGTATTTCGTTAGCTGTGACTGTCCCTTCAATCCTAGCTATGCGTAGCTAGCTACAAATCACGGATAGTTAGCTTCATTTTCGGCGTAATTCGAGCATATTTACAGTTTGAATTTCGTCACGTCACTTCTACAACATCTAACTAAATGTCTTATAAAGCTAACAACAGTGTCCGATTTCAAGTTAATGAATATTTGTGAGGACTAGGTGTTTCGTTAGCTGCAACTGTCCCTTCAATCCTAACTATGTGTAGCTCAAATCACGGATAGTTAGATTCATTTTTGGCGTAATTCGAGTATATTTACAGTTTGAATTTCGTCACGCCACATATACAACATCTACCTAAAGGTCTTATAAAGCTAACAATGGTGTCTGATTTCAAGTTAATGAATATCTGTGAACTGTACGGGTTTTGTTAGCTGCAACTGTCCCTTCAATCCTATGTGTACAGATTGCGGCTAGTTAGCTTCATTTTCGGCGTAATTTGAGTATATTTACAGTTTGAATTTCGTCACGCCACTTATACAACATCTACCTTATGGTCTTATAAAGCTAACAGCGGTGTCCGATTTCAAGTTAATGAATATTTGTGAACTGTAAGGGTTTCGTTAGGTGCGACTGTCCCTTCAATCTTAGCAATGTGTAGCTACAAATCACGGATAGTTAGCTTAATTTTCGGCGTAATTCGAGTATATTTACAGTTTGAATTTCGTCACGCCACTTATATAACCTCTACCCCAAGGTCTTATAAAGCTAACAATGGTGTCCGATTTCAAGTTAATGAATTTTTGTGAATTTCAGACAAATTGTAAGAGGAGGCTAGCTAGCTCTCAGCCGCAGGCTCTATCAATGAGACTCGCGGACAAGCGGCATTTATTTCCCCAATCGTTTGTTTAAATAACTCAACACATTATAATTACACACATTTTAAGATTAACTGGAATCTGTGGTAAGAGATTGCTGGCGTAACAAGCTTGCTGACCGCGATCTCACTCACACACACCTGGCATTAGGAAGAGGGGAACTGCAGGCCCTGGAGCTCTGTCAGGGCAGCCCACAAAGCGGTGACTTTGCGCGGGTATGAAGTGCCGTGGGCTGCCAGCCTTGACGGAGCTCAATCAAGCTCACAACAGGCCGGGGTCTTTGAAGGAAGGCAGGCCAGGCGGCGAGGCAGGTACACAGGCAGCACTGGCCTCTGAACTCCGACACAGTCGGACAAAATTTGCAATTAGACATACATTTTTGTAAAATGGCCCATAATTGACCTCTACATTGTTGATTTCTCGCATAAAAAAGTCTCAGAAGTGAATTAAATGGTAAAATAGCAGATGAACAATGTATACAATTTCTGAGATCTGCCCGACCTAGAGTCAGAAGACTAGCAAATGCAAATGTTGGGGCGTGACAAAGAGGGAGACTAGAGCCAAATGAGGAGGAGCCCCATAGTTGACTATCTAACTATGGAGCTTGTTGAGATTTGCCCGTTTTCAGAGGCAGTTTCAAATTGTGAGATTTGCAGAGAAAAGAGGTGTCAATGGGATTTAGAGGTTCTATGGATGTCCTAGTTACCCACTAAACTGTCATTATTCAACTATGACAAGGTAAAATCGGTTTTGCATTCTATCACCCCTTTAAATCCCATTGAGGTGGTTTGGTGATGAACTGGACAGAAAAGTGAAAGCAAAGCAACCTACAAGTGCCACACATTTATGGGAACTTAACAACAGAGTTGGGAAGAACTTTCTGAAGAATATTTGATTTCCATTGTAGAAAGAATGCCACGAGTGTGTACAGCTGTTATATCTGCCAAAGGGGGCTACTTTGATGAGTCAAAAATTTAGAATACATTTGATTTAAAAATTGATTACATGATTTATTTTTTAACTTAAATTGTTCAATTGTTCTATTCTTTCATTTCAGAGTACAATAAGACATTGAACTGCATGAATTTCAATAAAAACCTGGGAAAATTGTGGTGTTTTAAAACTTTTGACCAGTAGTGTATGTGGGACATTTACTTGGTAAAATCTCCAAAAGTTATACCATAAAAATGTTTAATTTTTCAGTAAGGCTGTAGTCAAAGATGTCCTGTTCTCAAACATATCATTGTCTGGAATTATGGAGCAAAGTATTTTTATAGCACCTCCAGTTATTGATTTTGTCATTTTACCATAGAAATGAGGGACTTTACTTACAAAAAATCTCCAGAATTTTAAAGTAAAAATGTTTCATTTTCAGTAAGAGTGTAGTCAGAGATGTCCTTAACTCAAATATATCAGTCATTGTCTGGAATGTATGTATATATATATATATATATATATATATATATATATATATATATATATATATATATATATATATATATATATATATGGAGCAACGTCGTTTTATTGCACCTACAATTTCAGATTTGAAGTCATTTTACAGTAGAAATGTGGGACAATTACTTTGTAAAATCAAAAATGTATACAGTTCGGTTTGTTTTTATTTCTTGTTAATATAGCTAATCCAATAATCTTATTTTTATGTGTACTTTATAAACTTTATTAACACCTTATGTTGAAAACCGGAAGTCGTCGCATGTTTTTCTTGTCGCTAACTTTGCCAAGACCGTCGATCTGCGCCGTTTAGGCTACTAGTACGGTGTATATGAGTGCACTACAATTTCAGCGTCGGCTGATTTGACCGCAGTGCAGGCCTATATGGTACTGAAACCTTTCAGAGACTGCATCTAAAAGCAGCCGATAAATAACGTTATTTAGCTACTTTAGCTAACGTCAGTACATTTCACCTTACGCTAACAGCCATTTACTGACCTGTTAGCATGACCCGTTAGCACATTTCTGTCAGTGTCCTTACCTTAAACTATAATGTTGTAGACGTTCGAAAACGTCTCCTTGCCTTCACTTCATATTAATTATCATTAGCTCGATCTCACCTGAAAGACGAGCATCTTTTATCTTCTTCTTCTTCTTCTTCTTCTTCTTCTTCTTCTTCTTCTCTTATTTAATGGCGGATTGCAACAACTTTTAGGTGCATACCGCCACCTACTGTACTGGAGTGTGTATCATCATGTCATTTTACAGTATTTTAAATTCTACTCAACTCAAATAACGCCTTCCTGGTGATTCTTATCTCCTCTCCCTCCCATTCTGATCCCAGTATCCCTATCAGAGTCCACTCCCGCCCAGCCTTCTGAACCCTATCTTTAAACACCTGTCCTTCCACCTTATGCAATGTGCAATACAATATTATATGTTCAGCATCTTCTTTAAACCTACAGTTTTCCCCATTAAAAACAAGGTGCTATTCAGTCCTGTGTGATCCACCCTGAGTCTTGTCATTATAATTTCCTCCCTCCTGGTCCTTTCCGTATAATTCTTTATACTGACAGATT
This sequence comes from Perca schrenkii, assembly GCA_025617405.1. Classification (NCBI taxonomy): domain Eukaryota; kingdom Metazoa; phylum Chordata; class Actinopteri; order Perciformes; family Percidae; genus Perca; species Perca schrenkii. The sequence continues at coordinate 11,782,548 of CM046792.1, forward strand.
TTTATAATATTTATGATATTTTATAATATCTCCTTCCTTTTCTGTCATCCTCCCACCATTTCTGCCATATTTCAAGTCCTTTCTTCTTAAAGTGATGGTTCGGAGTCATTTTACCCTAGGGTCCTTTGCACCACGAACTCGAGCCAAATAACCCCCCAGAAGCTTTTTTTACCTGGGTCGAACGTTGAGCGAGTTAGCGTTATCAGCTGAATAGCTTAGTGCAGGCGCTAATGGAGCCAAGACTGTATCTCGTACATTACCCCACTAATAACGGCAGAAATGATACCATACTTCTACACTAGTATAAATGTATGTATGTTATGTAGGGGAGAGCCGGGACGATTGAAACGCGGGACAAATTAAACATTCCAGTTTTCTCCGAGTGCAATGATGATAGACAGACTTCCATAGGTCAACAGCGTGTTAACCTCCTTCTATCAGTCAAATATCTTCCTGTTATTTCCTTTTATCACGGAGTTACAGGCAATTAACAAGTTTTGATGGTCGAAAGTAGACTTCATTAGCGGTTAAATTTTTTTGAATATTAATGAGTGTTTTTCATTTAAAGGTTCGACTACATGCTTATTCGGTAGACCATTAAGTGTTCTCCACAATCCCAGACTTTCATATTGCATGCTTGTTTACATGGAAAGCAAAACAGGTTATAATGGCATATGTCTATGTCGGGACGGTTGAAACAGCTGTTTCAACTGTCCTCGACCTGGCTGTAACTCCAAGTATTTTAAGTAAATGCACAAATATCTGTGTTTATACAATAATTTATGGAGGGGAGACATGGAAAAGCAGTTGTTCTCACCATGTTATCCTATGGAGACTGATGGGCTGTGGGTCATTATGGGCACTTATTTGGATGTGCAGTGACCTAACCCACGTAAAAACCTAGTGAAATGACATTTTCCACAATAGAAACATGATATAAATGGGAAGACTTGCTGTTCTAGCTATGAAAATGGCAGAATCATCCACAATGCATGATATTTCAAAAACCGCTTCAAGGTGACGGCAATGAGTTGTTAACAGATATTCACCAAGACGTATAGCCCAGCAACAATCTATCTAAAATAACACCTTTTGGGAGTACCATTCATGATATGTAGTAAAATATTTAAGTTGTGGGAAGTTTATATGGATTAAACTGTATGTTTCATCCGTCCCCCTATGCTGTTTCAATCGTCCCGACCAGGAGGGACAAATGAAACATTATGCACGCCCCACTTTTGCTGTAATAATTCCTGAACGGTTTTGTTCAAAGCTGAAAATGCAACTGTATTACAAAATTCACATATGAAACTTTTTTAATGCGAGAAATCAACTATGTAGAGGTCAAATATGGGCCGTTTTACGAAAATTGATGTCTAATTCCAATTTTTGCCTCGCCGCCTGGCCTGCCCTTCCTTCACAGACCCCGGGCTGCTGTGAGGTAGATTGAGCTCCGTCAGGGCTGGCAGCCCACGACACTCCAAAGTCACCGTTTTGTGGGTTAATGGACTATCAAACACCGCTGCCTGGTCAGAGCTCCAAGGCCTGCAGCTCCCCTCTTCCTGCTAAATGCCCCGTGTGTGTGTGAGAGTGTGGTCAGCGAGTTTGTTACGCCAGCAATCTCTTACCACAGGTTCCAGTTAATCTTATAATGTGTGTAATTATAATGTGTTGAGTTATTTAAACAAACAATCTGTGAAATAAACACCTCTTGTCCGCAAGTCTCATTGATAGAGTCTGCGGCTGGAATGGAGCTAGCTCTATCATTGAGAGCTAGCTAGCCTCCTCTTAGAATTCCTCTGAAATTCACAAAAATTTATAAAATTGATATCGGACACCATTGTTAGCTTCATAAGACCTTGGGGTAGAGGTTATATAAGTGGCGTGACGAAATTCAAACTGTAAATATACTCGAATTACGCCGAAAATTAAGCTAACTATCCTTGATTTGTAGCTACACATTGCTAGGATTGAAGGGACAGTCGCATCTAACGAAACCCTTACAGTTCACAAATATTCATTAACTTGAAATCGGACACCGCTGTTAGCTTTATAAGACCTTTAGGTAGATGTTGTATAAGTGGCGTGACGAAATTCAAACTGTAAATATACTCAAATTACGCCGAAAATGAAGCTAACTAGCCGCAATCTGTACACATAGGATTGAAGGGACAGTTGCAGCTAACAAAACCCTTACAGTTCACAAATATTCATTAACTTGAAATCGGACACGGTTGTTAGCTTTATAAGACCTGTAGGTAGATGTTGTATAAGTGGCGTGACAAAATTCAAACTGTAAATATACTTGAATTATGCCGAAAATGAAGCTAACTAGCCGCAATCTGTACACATAGGATTGAAGGGACAGTCGCAGCTAATGAAACCCCTAGGTAGTGTTCACAAAAATTCATTAAAGTGAAATCTGACACCATTGTTAGCTTTGTAAGACCTTGGGATAGCTGTGATATAAGTGCCGTGACGAAATTCAAACTGTAAATATAGCTACTATAGTTATGCCGAAAGTGTAGCTAGCTAGCAGCGATCTTTTCCCATTGTATTGAATGGGACATATAGCTAGCTAGCTGCTCCTCCAAACAAAACGAGTGACGTTCATAAAAATGCCTTACATTGAAAACGAACACAACGTTAGCTTTGTAAGACATTGGGGTAGATGTTATATAAGTGGCGTGACGAAATTCAAACTGGAAATATATTATAGTTATGCCGGCAGCCGGCCGCGGAGCCCCGGTAGTGCAGTATCCACAAAGGGTGACTTTGCCCTGGGTATGGAGCCCAGCAGGCTGGCGCGTTATCGTCAGACTGTGTGGAGCTCCTAAAGTCCGACACGTCTTACCAAATTTGCAATTAGCCATACATTTTCGTAAAACAAAACGGCCCATATTTGAGCTTTATATAGTTGATATAACTATAGACACTTATAGACTATATAAGTCTCATAAGTGAATTTGGTAATGAAACATTGCAATGTTTGAAATATGAAATTCTGTCGCTTCTCTAATGTGTGTGTATGGGGGATTCGCTCAACTAATCAGCGCGCAGCTCATCTAAATATTCATGACCATACCATATTTGGAAGAAAAGCTCTTGTTACAAATAGGGCCAAAACACAGGGATGCATAAGGGCCAATAAAATATCAACCAGGCCATTTTCAGCCCAACCAATGTTACATACCCCATTAGGAGACCATAAGGAACAGTGGGAAATACCCTATATAATCATTCTATCACCCCTTTAAGATTTGTATTAGTTTATTATTTATTTACTGTAAACAAAAGAAGAAGAAAAAGAAGGGTACTAAACAACAGTCAGGAACTTGTTTATTGTTAAGGCCATGGTCAAAATTAAAGATTTAATAATAATGTAATAACTATAACAATAACTTATTTCACCAGTAAATTGCTGTTGAACGACAAAAACAACCACCAGATGGGAAAATGGTATTTTACAATTACTGGGAATGCACCACGAGGCTACCTGTTTTAAGTGAACGCACCGTCTGCGTTGTTTAATTCCGACAACGGCAGCTGCAAGAACGCACCGTCTGTGTTGTTTGATTCCGACAACGGCAGCTGCTGCGCTGCAGAGCAGACTGTTACGTCCCGGTGTGAATCCTCTACAGTGAAATACAGTCACACTTTACACTGTTTAAGGGTTATTGGCTGCATGTAAACGTAGTCAGTGATCACCGGTTGATGAGACAGCGTTTGCACTTTGGTTTCAATAACAGGTTGGCGAGTAGCACTCTCCAAAATAGTGCTTTGCCTGAGCCCACTAGCATCAACCTGAGTCACGTTAACTGTACTATGCTTAGCTCGTAGGTGCTAGCTCAAGCTTGACGTGCTTCGGTGATATTTTAATTCGGCTTTAAACAATGTGCATATGGCTTTCGACTTATCTACGAGCTGTCCGGGAGTTTTGGAAAATAAAAAGCACCATTCAGAACTGTGTTGCTGCTGCATTTCTCCATCATGCTTGCAGCCTGGAGCAGCATGATGTGTTAGGAGGAAGTATGGCAGCTTGATCATAAGTAAAGGGGCAGCAAAGGGTCAAAATAGTAGCCTGTTAAGCACGATGTGAAGCAAGTGAAGTGAAAATAAATTAATAAATGGCGGTATGCGATTAATGCGATTAAAAAAACATTAACGCGTTATGCTTGGCCCTTAACCGCAACACGATTAACGCGTTAATGCTGACAGCCCTAGAAAGTTTGTAAGTACACCAGGAGTTTATTTAAATAACACTTGCCTGCTGGCTTCTGCTCTCTGCTGCTACTGCTACCGGCAGTAAGACGAGTGCTAGGGACGTCTACAAATTACAACACCGATAAGAGATACAACAAAAATATTTATTAATTTAATGATTAAATATGGTAGTATCTCCAAACTTACCTCAATTATAACTTGTCTCCTGCTAGTTGTACTACAGCACTTTTAAAAATAAGTTAAATTTAATAAATATTTTTGTTATATCTCTTTTCGGTGTTGTATTTGTAGACGTCCCTAAGCACTTGTCTTACTGCCTATCTACTACATATTAGGCAAGGCAAGGCAACTTTATTTCTATAGCACAATTCAGCAGCAATGCGATTCAAAGTGCTTTACACAAGACATAAAACCAGTTAAAAATATCATACAAATTGGTAACAGATGAAGAAACAGTTATATAAAAACAATAAAGGAATAAAAAAAAATAATAATTTAAAATAATCTAATTGCGATTCTTTTCCCAAATATTGCGATTCGATGTGCAATTATTTTTTAAGCTCTTTGTCTTCTGTATTATTCAACAAAGACAAACAATAAATCATTGTATAGTATGAACAACACACGATTAGATAGATTAAACAAACTGTTCTTTCCTGGAGGCCAGGCATGTATGTGATGATGAAATTAGGTGATGTATGAATTTATATGAATGACATCTTTTATTTAACTACTTCAATCACAGTAGTATAGTGAGCACTGACCAAGCCTGGTGTAAACATTCATATGAAAGTAAGAAACAAATCACACAAACTAAAGAGCAGATTGCAGAAATATAAAAACAAATATAATAATAATAATAATAATAATACATTTAATTTATAATGCACTTTTCATCAGAGATCTCAAAGTGCTACAGGTTAGAGATAAAAACGATAAAAAAACAAAAAAGATAAGTAGTTTAAAATACAAGAATAAAAATAAAAATAAAACATCTAAAAGGGACCAAAAGCTTTGCAAAAGAGAAATGTCTTAAGGCCTTTTTTAAAACAGTCAGTGGGTTGAGGTGCCCTCAAGGTGTCAGGGAGGGCATTCCACAGACGTGGGGCAGCAGCACAGAAGGCCCTATCTCCCATAGTCCTGGCCATAGTCTGGTTCTGGATATGTGGAGGTTTGAGTGAGTGGAGCGGAGGGAGCGTGTAGTGTTTTGAGGGTTGATAAGTTCTTTGAGGTAGGGAGGGGCATGTCCATGGATGCATTGATGTGTGAGGAGGGAAACCTTGTATTCCATCCTGGTGGAGACGGGAAGCCAGTGGAGTGAGTGGAGAATGGGGGTAATGTGCTCATGTTTCCGCACTCTCATCAGGATCCTAGCTGCAGAGTTTTGTATGTACTGAAGCCTCTGCAGGCTCTTTCCAGGAATCCCAATGAGCAGTGCGTTGCAGTAGTCCAGTCTGGAGGAGACAAAGGCATGAACCAGCTTCGGCATCTGAGATGGCGAGAATGGGGCGAAGTTTGGAGATGTTACGGAGGTGGTAGAAGGAGGTCTTGCATAGGTGATTTATATGGGCTTCAAAAGTGAGTTGGGAGTCAATTTTTACACCAAGATTTGTGATTGTTGATGAGAGGGGGATGTTGGAGCCAGAAAAGGTGATGCTGGTTATGGATGATGATTTGGTCTGGTGAGGAGTGCCAACCAGGATGGCTTCGGTTTTGGAGCTGTTGAGTTGAAGGAAGTTGTGCTCCATCCATACCTTTATCTCCTCCAGACAGGTGGTGAGATTTGATGGGGGTGACTGTGGGGTTTCATTTGTGGCATTTACATAGAGCTGTGTGTCATCGGCATAGCAGTGGAATGAAATTTTGTGACGGTTGATGATTTGGCCAAGGGGGGTGAGGTAGAGAATGAAGAGGATGGGGCCAAGGACTGACCCCTGGGGGACACCGCAAGTAACTGTGTGTGGATTTGATTTGGAGTGGCCCAGGGAGACGTATTCTGTCCGGTTTGTGAGGTATGATTTGAACCAGCTGAGAGAAGTGTCATTTAGTCCAGTGGTGAGGTGTAGCCAGTTTAAAAGAATGTCATGGTCAACAGTATCAAATGCAGCAGAAAGGTCCAGGAGTATAAGGAGAGAGGGAGCGCCAGCATCAGATGATATGAGGTTATTTGTGACTCTGACGAGGGCAGTCTCTGTGCTGTGGGCAGTGCGGAAGCCTGACTGGAATTTTTCAAAGAGGTTATTATGTTTGAGGTGATCCTGAAGGTGGATGGCAACTGCTTTCTCCATTACTTTTGATATGAAAGGGAGATTGAAGATGGGCCTATAGTTGGATAGGACTTCTGGATCAAGAGTGGATTTTTTGAGCAGTGGTCTGATAATGGCTTTTTTTAAGACAGGGGGAACGTGGCCAGTTTGGAGGGATTGGTTAATAGCAGCGGTGATCAGGGAACTTAGGACAGTGATATGGGTTTTTACCAGGGAGGTTGGGAGAGGGTCCAGGGGACAGGTGGAGGATTTCATCTTCCTGATGATGTTTTGCACCTCTTCTGATGAAACCTCAGGAAAGCAGTTTAGGGGTTTGGAGACGGTATATGTTGGGGGAACAGTTTGGGTGGGAGGACCAGAAAGGGCAGAGCGAATATGTGCAATTTTAGATGTGAAGAAATCCAGGAATTTATTGCACTGCTCTTCTGTAGTGGTAGTAAGTGGGGAGGATTGTGGTTTGAGAAGGTGGTTTATAATGGAGAAAAGCTGCTTGGAATTTCCTGGGCTGTTTCTGATTGCATCAGAGTAAAACTGTGACCTTGCCTCTTTGAGGGACTGTGCATATTTTTGTTGTTGCTCCTGGTAAATTTGTTTGTGGACAGTGAGGCCAGAGGCTCTGAAGCGCCGCTCAAGGACCCGTCCTGCTGCCTTCATCTTACGAAGCCCATCTGTGAACCAGGGTGCTGAGCGGGTGAAGGTGACTGTTCTTGTTTTAACAGGGGCATGGAGGTCCAGGAGGCTGCTCAGATGACTGTTGTAGTAGTCCACTGCTTCGTCGGCTGATGAAAAGTGTGTGGAAAGATGCTGAAAATCTGCTGCCAAGAGTTCTGGGTTTATGTTTTTTAGGTTTCTGAAACAGATATTTCGCTTAGGCTTGGAGAGGCTGGATGGGGATGGCAAATCCATAGAATCTAGGTGTGATCAGACACACCTAGGTCATACACCTGCAAGTTGGTGAGAGGTGCAGAGTTTGTAATGACCAGGTCCAATGTATGCCCCTTGGTGTGTGTGGGGACATCAACAAGTTGTTTTAAGTTAAAACAGTCCAGTAGTTGAAGAAATTCAGCTGCAAAACGGCAGGAGGGGGTGTCAACATGGATATTCATATCACCTAAAATTATAACATCGGCGGAGGATGTGCAGAAAGTTGTAAGAAGATTTGACATCTCAGTGATAAATGATGGGTTTGGTTTTGGTGGTCGGTAGATGAGGAGGAACAGCACAGGGGAAGGGGACTTACATTTAAATGCAAGGCATTCAAATGAAGACAGTTCAGGTAATGGTTGCAGAGATAGCTCCAGATCGCTGCGATGGATGACTGACAGGCCGCCAACACGCCCTGTGCTGTGAGCTTTCTGTAGGTAGCTATATCCTTGGGGACAGCTCTCGTTTAAAGAAGAAAAGGTATTTGGTTGGTGCCAGGTCTCTGTAATGCACATGTAATCCAGACATTTATCCAGGATATGGTCATGAATGAGGCAGGATTTGTTTGTAATAGACTGTGCATTTAAGAGTTCAATTTTGCTACTTGATGATGCAACAAGTCTTTGCACTGGCCGTAGCAGGCTGGAGTCCACTCCACGTTTCCCATTTAGCTCACTGAGAGGTGTTGCCATGGAGACGTCCAAACTACTTATCCGGTAGGGGACAGCACTCTGATGACGTATGCGTGGAGCGACAGTTCGCGCTGCTGACCAGAGAGCCGGGATGGTGAGACTTGTCTGTGAGCAGACAAACTTTCTGCGGGAACTTCTATGGATGTAGCGTGGACGGCGGATAAGTCCTAGTTGTTTAATCACTGCAGTGCACGGTGGAGTGAAGAAACTGTTGAGATTCATCAGCTGGTTGACGGAGTAACTCAACATAGTGGTGGTGCCCGGCGGTGGCGGCATGGAAGTGGTGCAGGTTGTTTTTGGCCGCGTAGCCAGAGATGCTAGCTACAAGGACTTATCAACTCTGCGTCAGCGGCGATGGATGGTTTCAGACTTCTCAAATGCACTTCATGATGGCATGGACAAGCTGAGTCCAGGCTGTCCAGGAGGAGACCTCTCCGACTGCGGCAGCAGCGGCGATGACAAAATCCAGGGAGTCTCTGAGCAGGTGTTTTGCTAGCGGCAACAGGTAGGCCACCGTTAGACTAGAAAGCTACCTGATAGTTATCCAGAAAATGTCCGCTGTTTGGTGGTGCGGAAAGTAAACGGTTATTTAAAAAGGTCCACTGGTCGGTGGCACGAATACTAAAAGGTTATTTAAAAAAGTTTGCTTAAAAACTTTGCGTTATTTTGGCTCGACTGGAGAAGCGGCGAACAGACAGCGCCAGCGTCCTCTCCACCTCCAGCTTCCGCAAGGTGTCAAGGAAACCTCCTAATCTCTCTCTAGTCCCACCTGTATCCAGTCCCACCTGTATCCAAATATTACCACTTTACCACTCTTAGTAGTATTTAGATTAACCCTGAGGCCATTTTTACAATTCATTGTCCGTCTGGTTTTATTTTCAAAAAAAGCTTGTAAAACATCAACCCTGTTGTCTACGGTCAATCAATGTACATAATTTTTTTCAGGAAAAACTGGGCTATTAGAATATTTGTGCTGTAGTGAGGTCATTTGAATGTAAAAAAAGGTTGTATGACCTTAAAGACAAATAAATAAATAAAACGGAAAATGAATCTTACAGATATTTATTGATATCACACACAGAGCAATAAAAGCTAAAACACTTCTCATATGTCTTGGGTGTCAAACTGTGAAGAAATAAACATTATAACTTATATCGTTGACAAAATATATACATTTTTTCAAAAAAAGTCCAGACGCTTTTGCCAATAATCAAAATAATAAAGTCATATTTATTGATATCACACACACAGCAATGCTACACAAGCATTACATAATGAACATTATAACTCATATAAATGACAAACTATTTACATTTCTTCAAAAAAGGCCCAAATGTATCCCACATATCTAAACAGTGACTCCATTCTTCTCTGTAGAACGGTAATAGAGTTATCTCTCTTTTTCACTTTAATCTTTGTTCTCGCTCAGATTCCCTGGAGTGAACTATCAACATAGTCTTTGTGTGACGGACCTGCCTTCCCATTGGTTGAAAAATGTCAACACACTCTCGCAAAGCATCATGGGAGATTTATACTAGACGGTAGCACGGAGCTACAGGCAGGAATGACCGAAAACGTGATAAATTATGGACATCAAGTGGATAAATCTTGGATGTAAGAGTTTGGATTTATTGCTGAACAACTCCGAAAAAAGGCACAAGTTCCAGGCTGGATAGAAAACCTTCTGTAAAGGCTAGAAAGACACCAAACACACCCCCGTGATGGCTAACTCCTTAGCTCTTAGCAGGAAAAGTCAGTAAGAAGCTACGTTTGACTGTTATTAAATTATCTAAATATTAATCAGAGATGCCGTTTGGGGTCGTGGACGATCCTCTAGGGCTCTGAGCATTTTATTATTTACTGTAATAAACATATGTAAACTGTAGATTGCACCTTTTAAACACTGTCTTTGAACTTTACTAGACAGTTAAATAAGTAAAAAAAATAGTGTGTGTGTATATATATATACACACACACACACACACACACACACATACATATATATATATATATATATATATATATATATATATATATATACACACACACACTCACACACACACAACGGTGTATTTTTTTTTACAGCGCACAGAGAGGAGCTGCCTCCAGCCCTCGCCCTCATAAAATTGCATGCCTGTGCACTTGCTCGGAGTTGCTGGTGGTCTTGCCGTGGGATTAACTGTACTAATAAAACCGTTGCAACACCGCGGCCTCGCTGCTGTGAAAGCTCATCAGAGTCTGGTTGTTACCCCTCTCAGTGGCAGCTCCTCCACTCCATATCTTTATAACTGAGCTAACCGGAGCTAACCGCTAACCGGAGCTAACCGCTAATCAGAGCTAATCGTTGCCAACCGAGACTTCAGTTCTGTGCCTGTATCCATTAACTGCATGTATGGACTCGAGCCCGAATAAAACCCTTAATTTTATTAAAATGGATGTAAAAGTTTTAAACTACAATTCAGAGTTGTTTGAATGACAGAAATCAGCTCAAGGTACAGTGTAGCATTAGCGTAATGGCTGTATTAAGAGAACGGGTTAGTGTGCCAAGTTGATGTTTTCTCTGCAGAGTGCAGACTGATTTGTTCTTGTGATTCATGTGACCAAATCGAAGCCTTTGCGTTTAGGAAATCACGTTTTAACATATCGCGATATTATTGCAAATGCAATTAATTTTTCAGCCCTACTACATATGACACATTCCTTCCTCTTGTCCAAATGGCCCCATCATCCGCATAAAGTGCTGATTTGATACATCCATCTAAGTTTGAGAAAATATCATTTATCATTAAGTGCTAATTGCACTCCCCTGGGGAATACCATTGTCCACATCAAAGTACATAGACACCTCAGATCCAGAGGCGGCGCCAGGGAGGGGCTAGGGTGTGCTTTAGCTACCCCTAGGATTGCCATAGCACCCCCTTAGCACCCCCAAGAAATTGCTGTGGTTTATTTATAAATAAATTAAAAATCGCTAATGTGTAAATAGTATAATTTAGATTTTGAAAATTAACAGAGGTAATTAGTAGTGAAATCAGCAGGCTGAGTAGTGAAATCAGCTGGCTGAGTTCATTGGTGGAATGAACACATGGCAGGACTTTTACTTTCTGGACCTGGAATTGACACCTCTGAAAATGAATAAATACATTAATAAAACAAACCGATTATTTTTAGGCTAAAAAAACACAGGTGATCGTATTCGGCCAAAGGGTGCAGCACCGCAGCACACATTGAACTTTTGACCTTACTTCTGCAGTAACGTATTCCCACAGAAGAAGAAGAGCTCAATATTTGGAGCCATTAGGATTAGAGAAGTGAGTTTAACGCTAGCAATGGATAGTTTTTTACTCCCTTAACGTCAAGGTGGGGAGACTTTATCAAAACCTGTAAATGAGACTGAGAGATATGGTGAACCTGTCACCAACCGGGACGAAGAAAAGCGGCCGGAAGAAGATGAGCTGACCTCGGCCGTGATTAGGCTACTACTGCTGAGGATGCTTAACGTCACCCTGCTGTACATGACATTAGACCAGGGGATCGCACAGCCAGCCCACAGTGGGTGAGTCAGCTGATAGGGGTCCATATAAGAACTTTACTCTTATCTCTGTCTCGTAGAAGAGCATTACAGTTATAAACGTGTTTTACAGAAATGTTAATAAATGGATCACCGAATTTAAAGTTATACAGTGCACTGGACATCGGTTTATTTTTAGTCCAGAAAACGTGTTCACCCTCCGTGGCTTATTTAGATATATAAGGATATGACTACAGTATTATGACCATACGTGCAAATGTGAAAACTGTGTGAGCATACATGCGCGTGTGTGTTTATGTGTGTGCTTGGCTGTGTGTGGTGTATGGCCTGCTGCATTACTCTTCTGAGCCAATGTATGAGAGCTGCAGTAATGATAGTTTTAACCCAGCTTGTTGGCCCATATTTCAAATATGTTTGGTGGGCTAATCAGAGTTCTAGTGCTGTTGTATCGGCAACTTTAAGTCAATCTCTCTTGTTCGCTCGTTTAGTAAACTGCGGCGGAGGTGGGTGGGCATCTGCGCGAGTGTGTGTAACGTTAGCCTATTTGTGTCAAGGGAAACTCAAAATTTCAGAGCACCCTCACTGAAACGTCCAGCAACCCCAAAGCACCAGCAAAAGAAAATCTCTGGCGCCGCCACTGCTCAGATCCAACCTTTACTCTAATTTACCTACCCATACTAATAAGTTTAATAAGCAGTCCTTCCCTCCACATGGTATCATATGCCTTCAAAATACACTATTGTCATAAGCTCTTTCATTTTCAATGCCTTTTCCACGTCATTACTGACTCTTAACTAGAGCATATGTTGTGGAGCGACCTTTTCGAAATCCACTTTGTATATTAGTCAGCAATCCTCTCTGTTCCAATATATGTGATATCCTGCAAACTATTACCTTCTCCATTCATTTGCATAAGTGAGATGTCAAAGCTATGGGCCTATAGTTACCAGGATTAGCTGGATCCTTACCAGGTTTGTTAAATGGTAGTATTACTGCACTTTTCCAACTATTCGGTATTATTCCATCCTTCCAACTTTAACGGTGCATTACCGCCACCAGCTGGACTGGGGTGTGGTACTGGAGTCTAACCTTTCCAAGTATGATTAAAAAATAAAAATAAATTCTTTTAATTAGTCCTGTATTCCTCAGGAAGCTAAATACATATTTAAAACATATTTCCCATGAGCTTCTTTGTAGAATGTCCTAAGTTTAACCTTAACTGTTTTCCTTGCAATTGTGAGATTAATCTTTGTCTTTCTTCCTGATATTTAGGAAAGTGTAGAATAACATGCTCTATAGACTCTGAACTACCACAAAACACACAGTTGCCATCAGCATGCTTCTTCATTATTAACAAAGTATTATTTAATCTTGTGTGTCCATATCTCATTCTTGAAAATACGTCCTCCTCCTCCTTGCTTCTGATCATATTTCTGCTCGTTCCCACTTTATTCAGGATATTATAGAACTGTCTTCCAGTCTGCCCATTGTCCCAAAATGTTTGCCATTCCCATACTTTTAATTTCTGCTTTGCTATAATTGACCTCAATATCTACGCTGGAATTTCCAGCTGCTTGCTTAGCACATTTATCTACTAACTAATTTCCTACAACGCCTATATGAGCTGGTACCCATACAAGAGTTATCTGGGTTCCTGACTGTAACAGATTATTTGCAGCTTGTACTATTTCACATACAATATCCTGCCTTGATTTTGACTGCCTAATGGTTCAAGAGAGATTGCAAATAGCATGGCGGAGAGCGGACATCCCTGTCTCGAGCCCCGCTTAATAGGAAACGGCTGAGAGTGCAATCCATTGGTTGAGACTATGGCCGTGGGATGCGCATATAAAGTATGCACCATGTCAATGAATTTGGCCAACCAACCAAGCCTCTCCATTACTTGCCACAAGTAGTTCCAATCTAGGCAGTCGAAAGCCTTTTATCCACTAATAAAACTGCTGCCGTTGTTGGAAGGTTTTTGGCTTCTTCTATTACATGAAATAGTCTGCAGTACATTGTCTGCAGCATGATGCTTGGGTATAAAACCTGATTGGTTGGGGTGGACTAGCTTCTCGATAAAGCGCTCTAAGCGGAGAGCCAGGATTTTGGAATAAAGCTTAATATCAGTCCCGATGAGGCTGATGGGCCTGTAATTTCAGCAATCTGTAGCACTGCATGAAAAGTGGGATTTTTGTCAGTAAGCGGCACTGTAGATTGTCGTGGAACTTCAGATTTACGACTGTACACGGCACCGAAAACTGCCGTGAATTGTTGGAAATTGACGTGGGCCTTGCTTGGCAGTTGTCCCCCCATGACTCCCCCAGCCTCCCTCTAATTCTAGGGGAGGCTTTATCATATAAATGAAAATGCTGTGAGTTCACAGAACATCACAGTCTCCTAGAGCTCAACCACTGCGTATAGTGGCATGACTACAGTGACCTTTTTTTGGTCTTGCTCCTCCAAGATTGTCTGGTGGAATGGAGACAGAGGCACCACTGTACAGTTTTTTTTAAGAGAAGTCTTTCTGCTGACACCACAAAGTTCCAACCATTTGTCTTCTTAAAATACTGGCAAATTCAGCACCATATTCACATGCCCATGGCATATGAAGCTGTTGGCTCTACTGAAATGGCCTCATAATCTAGACTTCAATTGTCCTATTGTTATTAAGCTTTCAGTATTCCATTAAAACTCACTGTAATTCACCTCCACACCAGTCTGTGCGCTGTTCGCGCCCTGCTGGTTAATCTGCTCCTCTTTGTCTTTCTCTATCACTCCGCCCCTTCCCACACCCCGCCTTCACTGCTTCGATTTGAAAAATAGTGGAGGGAGATGAGTCCAAGACTTAGAGCAAAAGCTTCCAAATTATAGGAGTATTTCAGGCCAACTGGTAAAAGAGTTGTCTGTACACTCTGTCAAACTTCACTTGGAAACATGTCCCTCCATGTCACCTCAGGGGCTCCGTAAAGATGCGCCCACAGAAAAGGAAAATACAACGTAAGTATATGATTATTAACCCTCCTGTTATCCTCAAATTTACTAACATCCGTTATCCTTGGGGTCAATTTGACCCCAGGATTTTAAACCTCCAGAAAATGTTGGTAAATGGCAAATTTTTATGTTGATAGCCTAAACTGGCAACTAGGTGCCTCAAGGGGCGGTAACCCACGAACACCGTGGTGGACACCGGTGGTCAGGAAAGCCGTCTGACTGAAGAAGGAGTCTTTCCTGGATATGTTATCCCAGAGGACTCCGGAGGCGGTTGCAGGGTACCGAAGGGCCCGAAGGGATGCAGCCTCTGCCGTGAAAGAGGCAAAGCAGCGGGTGTGGGAGAAGTTTGGAGAAGACATGGAGAAGGACTTTTGGTCGGCACCAAGGTGCTTCTGGAAAACTGTTCGCCACCTCAGGAGGGGGAAGCGGGGAACCATCCAAGCTATGTACAGTAAGGATGGGACGCTGTTGACCTCAACTGAGGAGGTAATAGGGCAGTGGAAGGAGCACTTTGAGGAACTCCTGAATCCGACTAATACGCCCTCTATGTTAGAGGCAGAGCTGGAGGATGATGGGGGATCATTGTCAATTTCCCAGGTGGAAGTCACTGATGTAGTTAAACAACTCCACAGTGGCAAATGCTCAAGGCTCTGGGTGTGGAGGGGCTGTCCTGGTTGACACACCTCTTCAACATTGTGTGGAAGTCTGGGACAGTGCCAAAGGAGTGGCAGACCGGGGTGGTGGTTCCCCTTTTT
>CM046792.1:11800435-11807935 GCA_025617405.1 Perca schrenkii
TGTACTTAACAAAAAAGTGTGAAATAACTGAAAACATGTCTTATATTTTAGATTCCTCAAAGTAGCCACCCTTTGCTTTTTTGATAGCGCTGCAAACCCTTGGTGTTCTCTCAATGAGCTTCATGAGGTAGTCACCTGAAATGGTTTTCACTTCACAGGTGTGCCTTGTCAGGGTTAATTAATGGAATTGTTTTTTCTTATTAATGGGGTTGGGACCATCAGTTGTGTTGTGCAGAAGTCAGGTTGATACACAGCCGACATCCCTATTGGACAACTGTTAGAATTCATATTATGGCAAGAACCAATCAGCTAAGTAAAGAGAAACAAGTGGCCATCATTACTTTAACAAATGAAGGTCAGTCAGTTTGGAAAATTGCAAAAACTATGAATGTGTCCCCAAGTGCAGTCGCAAAAACCATCAAGCGCTACAACGAAACTGGCTCACATGAGGACCACCCCAGCTGCTGAGGATAAGTTCATCCGAGTCCCCAGCCTCAGAAATCACAAGTTAACAGCAGCTCAGATTAGAGACCAGATAAATGCCACACAGAGTTCTAGCAGCAGACACATCTCTAGAACAACTGCTAAGAGGAGACTGCGAAAATCAGGCCTTCATGGTCAAGTAGCTGCTAGGAAACCACTGCTAAGGAGAGGCAACAAGCAGAAGAGATTTGTTTGGGCCAAGAAACACAAGGAATGGACATTAGACCGGTGGAAATCTGTGCTTTGGTCTGATGAGTCCAAATTTGAGATCCAACCGCCGTGTCTTTGTGCGACGCAGAAAAGGTGAATGGATGGATTCTACATGCCTGGTTCCCACCGTGAAGCATGGAGGAGGAGGTGTGATGGTGTGGGGGTGCTTTGCTGGTGACACTGTTGGGGATTTATTCAAAATTGAAGGCATACTGAACCAGCATGGCTACCACAGCATCCTGCAGCGACATGCCATCCCATCCGATATGCGTTTAGTTGGACCATCATTTATTTTTCAACAGGACAATGACCCCAAACACACCTCTAGGCTGTGTAAGGGCTATTTGACCAAGAAGGAGAGTGATGGAGTGCTGCGCCAGATGACCTGGCCTCCACAGTCACCGGACCTGAACCCAATCGAGATGGTTTGGGGTGAGCTGGACCGCAGAGTGAAGGCAAAAGGGCCAACAAGTGCTAAGCATCTGTGGGAACTCCTTCAAGACTGTTGGAAAACCATTTCAGGTGACTACCTCTTGAAACTCATCAAGAGAATGCCAAGAGTGTGCAAAGCAGTAATCAGAGCAAAGGGTGGCTACTTTGAGGAATCTAAAATAGAAGACATGTTTTCAGTTATTTCACACTTTTTTGCTAAGTACATAATTCCACATGTGTTCAGTCATAGTTTTGATGCCTTCAGTGAGAATCTATACACACATATACAAATACACACACATATACATATACACACACACACCTATACATATATACACACACATACATACACACACATACATACATATATATATATATATATATATATATATATATATATATACATATATATATATATATATATATATATATATATATATATATATATATATATATATATATATATATACACACTAGGGGTGGTACGGTTCACAAAACCCACAGTTCGGTTCGTATCACGGTTTTAGGGTCACGGTTTTCGGTTCAGTATGGTTCTTGTTATTTTTTCTTTTAATCTTTAACACTCCAGAATATACTTCAGCATATAGCTAAAATTAGCAGATTGAATGCATGTTGCACAAAACATGCACACAGTGGCAGTTCTATATTGTTATATTTCATCATAGGTAACATGAAATCCAAAATGTTCCCACACACCAGACTATAAACTACGCTGGCGCATCCTCCAGCTCTGGGCAGCCTCTCTCCCACTTGAAATTTCTGCAGGTGACGTAACGTGACCTGCAGCGGCACACCACTCCACTTGAGGAGCGGTCGGCTCGGTGTCTCTCAAAATCTGACGAAAATCTTTTAAACTGACCTTTGTCGATCTGAAATGAAGACAGATTCAGCAACTGCATGGCCTATTTCTCGCTTTAAATGTTTTCAGAAACACGTTTCGGTGAACTATTTTAGTACAATATGAGATTGTATTCTGAACGAGCCGCCATGACAGTCTGTTTTTAAATTAGGGACCAGCCAGACCCATGTGACGCAATCGTCCAATCAGCTGCCATGGGTTGCGTTTGTCACGCCCATCCCGCTCGTCATTTCCAGTAAGTGTTTTAACAGCGGCGATGTTGTGTACTGTTTAGGGTCCTCGTCACCACGAGACCAATCGGCCTTGCAAATTGAACATGTAGCTCGACTTGAATCGCCTCTTTTGACTGAAAGTACTGCCAAACAACACTTTCTGCTCACAAGTTCCATTTTCACTTTCTCACAGCTTACTGCCGTTGCTAGGTTGCTACTACATTCCGTCTATCTCCAACTACGTCATTACGTCGACCACGTAACTCTACAAAGAGTAGTGAAATAACAAGATAGTTCAGTCCAAGATGGCGGAGCTGCAGCTCTGTCATGGGTGCGTTTGTTTGCAATGGAACTTTCTCTTGAGATTCTCCTCTTGTTACTTCTATACTCTTTGGCAAGAGCAGAAACCTAACATAACGTTCGGCTCTTTTTCTCGAGTTTCGCCTCTCGTTACTTCTCTTTGGTACCGTTCGGTTCGATCGGCAGTACCCGAACTCCTTCAAAAAGCCCAAAGTTCTGCCGAATTCTGAAACGAACTCTGGGTTCGGTGCATCCATAATATATATATATATGTATATGTGTGTGTATATATGTATATATAAAAATGTGTGTGTGTATATATGTATATGTGTGTGTATATATACATATATATATACATATACATATATACATACATATATATATATACACACATACATATATACATATATATATATATACACACACATATATACACACACACATTTTTATATATATATATATATACACACACACATATACATACACACATATATACATATATATACACATACACCTATATATATACACACATATATATATATATACATATATACATACATAAATATATACACACACACATATATACACACATACATATATATACACATATATAAACACACACATATATATATACACACTAGGGGTGCACGATATTGGAAAAAAAGTGATATTGCAATATCGATACTGAATATTTCGATATCGATATTAATTTCGATATTTTTAAACATATGCAAAATTACCAAAGTTATGGGAAAACGCATCAAAAATAGATTTCATATTTCCCAGTGCTAAAACAATACATTTAAAATGTTGCCTGAATTGAAAGAATTATATATATATATATATTCAAAATGTAATGATTTATTAAAAATGTAATAACAATAACTTATAACAATATCTTATTTCACCAGTAAATTCCTGTTAACGACAAAAAAAATACACTGGCTGGGAAAAGGGTATTTTACAATTTCTTTGAATGCAGCACGAGGCTGACGAGGCTCAGTCTGTGCTGTTTTTCAGACAACGGCAGCTACAGTCTGGTGTTACAGTTATCTCAAGTGAAATACAGACACACTCTTCACCGTTTAGCTGTCGGCATTTTAACCTCATTTTTTACTCAGTTAAAATGCTCGGTTAACTGCTAGCTAACGTTACCTGCTGTCAGGTGTAGCGCTAACTAGCTAGCTAGCTAACGCTAATGCCAAGTGTTTGTTAACTAGCCTCCCGTCGGCGATGTTTCAGTTGAGTTCCCTCTAACGTCCGTTTTCCGATCATCAGAGAGAAGCGCAGGCATTTAAGTGGCACCTCAATAAGGCGCTACACGCAGCTGATGTTTGTTTATACTTCTCCGCTGGTGTGTGCGTCGAGCCAGCCGGTGTGTGTGTGTGGTAGAGCGAGGAAGAAGTGAGAGAGTGACGGCGTTTTTCTTCGGAGTGATTAGCGACTCTAACATTATAGTGAGAGAACCAAAGTGTCTCCCCTGTTCTTTCTGAACACGGTGGGAAATCTGGAGCAGGAGAAGTTAACCCTCTCCTCTATGTCATGTTGTTTATGGAGAAGGAAAACCAGGAAATGAGTCGGGGAAATGCAACGCTACCAAGTGATGTGTATTTTTCGAGAGGTGCATCAAAGAGTGTAGACGTAACAAGAGGCTAAACTCAACAGAACGTTGTGCTGCAGCTTGCAATGGAACAGTCTATTGAGTGCAGCTTCACCATCTTGGACCGAATGCAACACAATGTTCTATTGAGTTTCTCCTCTTGTTGCTTCTATACTCTTTGGTTACACGTCGGGCGGGATGCAACGTAAACAAAATATCGCGTAATTATCGCGAGACTTCCGGTATAATATCGCGCAACGTGATATCGCGATAACTGTATTGAGTCGATATATCGTGCACCCCTAATACACACACACATATATACACATATATATATATACACACATATATATATACATACACACACATATATATATACATACACATATATACATATATATATATACACACACATATATATATATACACACACATATATATATACACACACATATATATACAAACACTACATACATACATACATTGCTCTCATGTTCGCTCTGTTTACGTAGCTCTGTTAGCTCTGTCATTTAGACAATAGTCTGTTGACAAGAGTAACGTTAACGTTCGGTTAACAAGGTTAAAAAAATGCTTATGTACTTGTGTCGAATTGTATGCACTTGTGGGAGTTATATGGTACGTTTAAGTTACTCTGTCTTTTGCAGACAGCAGGCTATAGGCTAGGCTAGTTAACCTTAGCATAGCTTCCCGTCACTCATTAACTTAGCTGAAACTCCCCACATGGATTTGGGCAACCAAATAGAAATAGAGTGTGGCTGCTGCTGAGCCATCTCTTGGTCCTCCACCAGCCAAAAAAACTTGTTCTGTGTGGAAGCATTTTACAGTCAGTGCTGCAGATAAAACCAAAGTGATATGTAATGTGTGCAAAAGTCAAATAAGCAGAGGCAGAGATATCAAACATCTGTCAACATCTGCATAATCACATGCACTTAAAGCATCCTCTCCTCCTGGTACTGTCTGCCAACCCCCCTACAAGCACAAATCCCCCCCACCAGCACCAAATCATCATCACAGCCATGTTCTGCCCCTGCAAGTCAGTTTCAATCACCTATATTAGCTGGCATAATTATTATAATGGATATAATTAAAGAATACCTACACTTTAACGTAAATGAGAAGTGTAATGCAAATAAACTGGAATTTTACGCCTATTTTGAATTTTACTCGAATACAAATACAAATACAAATACTTTCCCCCCCTCAACAAATACAAATACAGATACAAATACCGGCTGCTTTGCACACCCCTAATATATACACATATATATATACACACACATATATATACACACACACATATATATACATATATATATATACACACATACACATATATATACACACATACACATATATATACACATATATAAATACACACACACACATATATATATACACACATATATATACACACATATATACACATATTTATACGTATATACACACACACACACACACACACACATATATATAGATACACATATATATATATACATATATACACACACACACACACACACACATATACACATATATATATACATACATATATACATATATATACATATATATATGTACATATATAAACATATATACATACACATATATATACACATATACATATATACACACATACATACACATACATATATACATATATATACACACACATATATATATACACACACACATATATATATACACACACATATATATATATATATATATATACACACATTATATATATATACACACATTATATATATATATATATATATATATATATATATATATATATATATATATACATATATATATATATATATACACACATTATATATATATATATATTTTTTTTTTATTTTGTTTATTACAGAGACAGTGCATATTAATAAACATTTCTGTCAATATGCCAGAGTTAGCCAGAAGGCTATTTTTCATCTGCAGTCTCTAGACAGATGGTAAAAAAGTCACCCTAAAAGAATGTAAAATTACGCATTTACATAACAGTATAACATAAAATACATTTGATAAAAGGTACTATTAAGGCAAAAATGTACAATAGGAGCACAACAGACCACAATCAGACAAACATTAGACAAAGACACAAACACATATACATACACAGGGTCAAAAAGCCAACAGGGGGCAGCGTGAGCAGGTCAAGGAGTTAATGGTAATGTTGACAGTTCTGATTATCAATGAGCCATTTCTTTAGCTGGATCTTGAATGTACTGTAAGTGTTTAGATTTCTGATGGTTATGGGGGTGAGGTTCCACTCTGTAGCAGCTCGAACAGAGAAGGAAGTATGGCCAAATACACTTTTCCTGAATGGAATGATACAATCTCCCCTCGCTGCACCTCTGGTTCTACTGTGATCGGCTGTTCTGATGTTGACAAACTGGTGTAGAGGAGGGGATGATAAACCGTGAATAATTTTATAGAAAAGACATAGATTTGAATATTTAACCATATTTTCCCAGTTAAGTAATCTATATTTTTGTAATATTGGACAATGATGAGAAATGTTTGGTTTTTTGTCCAGGATTTTAACAGTTTGTTTGTAAAGTGATTGCAGAGGTTTCAGAGATGTTACACTAGCTTGTGACCAAATGGGTAAACAGTAAGTGATATGTGACAAGATCATCGAGTGCATGTACATTTTTGCTGCCTGTGTAGACATTTGATGGCAAATGTATCTAAAATTACTGAGGTTGAATTTGATTCGATTACAGACCTGTTTAACATGTGATGTAAATGACAACTTAGAATCAATTGATACCCCCAGATATCTGTATTCAGACACGATCTGCAACCTTTCTCCTGACACTAAAACAACCGGCTCAACATTAAAGTTTCTGTGGGACTTGCTGAAGAACATTGCTACTGTTTTTGATGTGTTCAACTGCAGGCAGGATTGTTGTAACCAAGCTGTAATATTAAGCATGGTGTTAGTGAGCTTCTCGACACCGTAAACATAGATTACTGTGTCATCAGCATACATCTGCACAGAACAATCAGAACAGACGGACGGGAGATCGTCAATATAAAGTGAGAACAACAATGGTCCTAAATTTGATCCTTGAGGGAGACCAGTGGTCAGACCGAGGGCCTCTGACTTATATGACTGGACTCGGACATGTTGGAAGCGGTCAGTGAGGTAGGACTCAATCCATTTAAGCGCATTTAAAGAGAAATTGAAACGCCGTAGTTTTGTCAACAAGATTTTATGATTGACGGTTTCAAAGGCCTTCTTGAGATCAAGGAACACAGGACCAACAACCCCACCTCTGTCCAACAGAGCTCTGATGTTTTCAGTAAAAAAGCAAGTCGCAGTCTCGGTGGAGTAGTTTGCTCTAAAG
>CM046792.1:11817935-11872935 GCA_025617405.1 Perca schrenkii
TGTTTTCGCAGAAGAACACAGATGTTAACAAAACTTTACCAATCTTATTGACAAAGGCATGAGTAAATAACAAAAAATTCATCTTAGGGTGAACTATACATTGTTGTAGTTTTGCCATGCAAACTTGCTGGAAAATGTTTCATTGAAAAAAATATTTTTTCACTTAAAAATAAATGGGTTGTTAAATTAAACAGTTGCCTCATTTTTTTAAGTCATTGTTTCAATAAACAAAAACATTAAGGACAAATTTAGGCAATTTAAACTGCAGAAAAATTATGTAAAATGTTGTGTAAATGTTACTTAAATATAGTCCATAAATAAAAGTTAGAATAAGTATTTAAAAATTACCTTGAAAAGCCATTGGTTTTAGGTGAGATTTTTCAGTTTGAACAGTCAGAGTTTAAGTAAAACTTACAAAGAATGAGAGAGTAAAATTCAATAACCATATTAATAAACATCAGTAAATTACCTGAGGTTTGCTAGTAAAAGAAACTTATATCTGCAAGTAAAGTTGACATGATGATTGCCCTTGTAGAATTTACTTACAATTTCTAAGTGCAAAAACTTTCCTAGGTTTTCCCAAGTAAATAACACTCAACATTTTTTTCAGTGTAGGGAGTGAGGAGTTGCAGTGTTCACTTAGACCCTTGGGGGAGGGTGTATGTCTACAGACACGGCACTCCTCCTTTTATCTGTTTCTCTTCATATTTGTCCGATTCATCCATTTTCCTTGGATTGGGGTGGCACCTAAATCATAGTTGCAGCTGACGTGGTCTTGCTTGACGCCCTGCTATGCCCCGCAACGCCCTACTATGCCATGCCACACTCTACTACGCCTTGCTGTGCCCTACTATGCTCCGCAACGCCCTGCTGTGCCCTACTACACCCCACAATGCCCTGCTATGCCCTAATACGCTCCACAATGCCCTGCTTTGGCTACTATGCCCCGCAACGCCCTGCTATGCACTACTATGCCCCGCATAGCCCGCTACACCCTGAACTGCTACAAATATTATTTCTAGTCAAAGTTCCACTATCTTTATTGTTACTATAACTGTCACTGTTCATGATAATTATTATTAATGATATTTCTCTAAATGTCTATCTGTATATCTGTATTAGTGTGTGTCCAAACCGGCAGTGACAGATGCCGCCCACAAAGAGCCTGGGTCTGTCCGAGGTTTCTGCCTAAAGGAAGTTTTTCCTCACCACTCAAGGTTTCTGCATAAAGGAAGTTTTTCCTCGCTACTGTTGCACCAAATGCTTACTTGTGGAAAATTGTTCGGTCTTTGTACATTATAGAGTGTGGTCTTGACCTACTACTAGAATCGAGGAGGGATCGCCAAGGAGCTATGAGATAGGATATACAAGAGCAGCCTTCCCAGAAGCCGTGCAGCTGAAAGTCGTTGCTGCAGCTGACAAATTCATGTGACGTTTCAGAGGAAAGGATGTATCATCTCTCTAAAAACATATTTCCTTGTTTCCTCTCTCCCTCCATTATTTCCTTTGTCTCTTCCATGCTTCCTCAGTGGGACAGCCTAAGACGCTAGGAAGGGAAGCAAGTGGAGGAGCCGGGAATGCAATTAAGGGAAGTGAGATGTATCTTCTGTCTCTGCCTCTCTTTTTCTCTCTTTCTTTGTGTCTCTCTCTCTCTCAACTCAACCAGCCATCTGCTTTGACCAACCGGTCAAAGCCATCTGCTTTAGGGCTGCAGCTATCGATTATTTTAGTAATCAAGTATTCTACCGATTATTCCATTCATTCCGACATACACCCACTCCGACATTGACGTCTAATTGTCAGAGTGTCCATTGTTTTCAAATGTCCCACCAATCCGACAATTTTTGTTTCCATTAGGGTTAGGTTTAGGGATTAGGGTTAAGGAATAGCAGCATGTCAGAATAGCGGCATGTAAACGATTAATCGAGTAATCGGATAAGAAATACTTTTGTTTTATTGAAGAGCAATAATATCCAATAGTTTGGTTTAATTTTTTGGAAAAAGCAACATTATACAATACAAGTATAGCTAGTAGATCGTTGATCAGCTGTTTCTCCATGAAGAGAGAGAGAGAGACAGAGAGAGAGAGAGAGAGAAAATGGTGCAATCAGCTGTTTTTCTGAAGGGATAGTCAACAAGTCAGGTCTTTAGATCAAATTGTGGTCACCACTATGTATTTTCTTGTCTTTATTTTTAGTAGTTGTTGTGTTTGGTGTAGTTTCATCGTCCATACGACTCTATGATTTACTTTTGTCGAGTCCGCTTCATGGAATGGAGGATTAAGTTAGACTTCTTCTGTTGAGATGCTGAAGCATTGACGTTGTGCTATTATTGTGGTAAGCTAGTTTGGTTTTGCCGTAGACACACTGTAGAGAGTTTTTTGAAAGTATTCACATTCATTACTCAAGTAGAAGTATAGATACTAGGGTTTGAATAAAAAGTTGAAGTATCAACTCAAGCTTTTTACTCAAGTAAAAGTACTGGTTTCAAAACTAATTAAAGTATAAAAGTAATGTAAGGGGAAAAAAATGCCATTAAGGACAAAAGCTTAACCCGCCCCACAGGGGCCTAATAGTGCACTACCCCACCTCTACAAAAAAACATTTTTCTAAAGGCCATAAGGACTATTAGGTTATATTAAAATCATACCTGCAAACTCAGAAGGGCTGAAAAATGTGACATCTCTCTCTCTCTCTCTCTCTTTCTCTCTCCATTTAAAAAAGGAGCACCTTGTTCAATTGTATTTGTCTGTTCAAAAATATAAAACAATAAAAAGTTGATCTAAAAAAAAGGAGCAATAACACGCTTGCGTGTCGTGTGAAAAATAGGCGTCGGTTCTATTTCTAGCAGCCAATCGTTTTCGTCTGTAAGCTGTAACCTGTCAAAATGGGAGCCGAAATATAAACGGACATACCACCATAGGTTGAATTGTCCATTAAGGGGGAATTTGGAGACTTGCATGTCATGCATTTCAAGTGCATTTAATGTTACTTTTAAAGACAATATTAAATACTGACAGTTTTGAGATGGCTGAAAAATGGCTCATCTGAAATTTTGATCCGGCCCTTCATTTCAATTTAGATTCACAGCAAATTTTTGCCCGACTAGTTGTGCACCATAACAAAAAAAATATCAGGAAACTGTTTTTCATACTGTAATTATGCGACACTGCCATGCAGAATTTGACGTTTTGCCGACTTTGAGACTCAGAATTCCCCACAGAAGCAGAGAGTTTTTTAATATTCAGGCTGTGAAACAGCGTCGGTTGGGTGGCAGCTGCTTTTAAAAATGTAATGTTTGTTATTCATGACTTGCTAAATTCTACGATGGCTAAGAAAATTTTTGCTGACTTTTTTAGGGTTTTATGTCGACCAGACTGTATGGGAGAAAGCTATATGAGCAATGCAATAATACAAAGTTAATAGACTTTTTTTGTTAAATAATCTATGAAATCTCTGATATATTTAAAAAATTAATTAATTTAAAAACACAATACTATAGAAATACTACAAATTATTTTGTTTAAGTGTAATATTTCAAGCAGCTCTGTTGAAACTATAGTGGACGAGCGCAAGTTCTAGTCTCCACAGCACCTGCTAGCTGCAAACGATGCAAAACAGTAACGAGATATGACCCGAGTTACCTCAAATTTCAGGATTCAGTCGGAGCAGGATAGAGGAAGTACAGCGTGGCTGTGGCTATCGACAATAAATATTTTTTTTAGGAATAAACCTGCCTCCTGCGTGAACTGTCTGTAGCTAAATAGGGTAGGCATATTCTACTCTATTTTAATGTGGGCCATAATGGTGGTACTTAGAGAGCCTAATGTTTTCTGAAGTGGTACATGATAAACGGTTTAAGAACCACAGGTCTAGACAGACAGAGAGAAAAAAGGAGAGAGAGAGAGCGATTGGGAGAGGCCTTGTGCTAAATGAACATACTGACAAAAAAAGAAAAACAAAGAAAGGGACGAAATAACACGTGTCAGAACCTTGGCGAGGCAGCCTTTCAAGGCTACAGCAACAGTGTTCCCTGTCTCTCCCACGTAAACCCTATCCACTGCATAAGACCCTCTTACTGTAAAGACAGGTTCACTTCAGCTCTTATATGGTTTGGCTTTGGTTAAAATGCTCTGCAAAAATTATGACAAAAAAATGACAAATCATCTTCTAGAAGACCTCTAAATCAGAAGGTTGTTTCAGCAGCAGTTGACTGACAGCAGCAGTGTGAGGAACAAGTAAGGAATTTACATTATTTGTCATGTAATTCAAGCTTTTACATGTACAATGTCATTAAGGATTCAGCAGGGACACTCAAACTAAATGTTCATCTATGATGTCTATGGATACAGAATGTAGGAGTGCAAAACTGTAAGTGCACGGTCACATAGCTGTACAATACCAGAAACCCAGTAACTAACTTAGAAGAGAACAAACCAATCAAGGTTACATTAGGAGAATATATTGCTGAGAATCTTTTAAGTACAAGCAGAAGATAACAACTAAAATTGACTACTACTGTGTAATGAAAGTATGGCAAATGTATGGTAAATAGGACTGACACTGTCCATAACCATTCCTGCTTTCACTTTGTGCAGTTCTGGCTGATTCAAATGGCTTTGATCATCTTTCAATGGAAACTCAATGTTGAGTGTTGGTTCTTCATTTGTCATAGCTCACTAAAGCAACTGTTCTAATAGGAAATAATTGAAAACATGATAGATTTCAAGGGAATAGAAACATAATACACAAAGGCTTTAATACTCAATTCCATTTCTAAGAACTTTACAATGTTTCAGTCATATTTTGCCAGCTGAGCCCAAAAAATGTCAAGTAATCTGCCTCATTACGCAGTGTGGGAGGACAGATAATATGATGATGAGGCATTTCCAATAGCATACCTTTTCAGTCCTTGTAATGTTAGCTGTTTGATCATCAGCACATGAAAAAACATGGAGAGGAGAAACTAGGGAGGTAAAAGACAAATGCACAATTGTTTAAAGGTAACTAACTTTCTGTCATATTTGCTGAAACTGACCCTATGTTCGAGTAGAACTACATGAAGCAGGTAATTAAAAGAAAAATCTGGGTCCTCTGGCACCACCTACAGCCTGTAGTGCGATTTGCAAAATCCACAGCTCCTTGTTCTAACCATATAGTGTTGAAACTCCAAACAATATTTGATTGTGACCTCACGGAATTATGATTGTCTAACTAAAATTCACACAATACTTGGTTTGGGTCTATAGTCTATAACCTGTTAATAATAATAAAAAATCCTTCAGATCCAGTTGCTTCATTTTAAGTGATCTGACAAACATTAATATGGCTTATCAATTCCAGTTATTTTCTTTCAGTGATACAGTGATATAACATGACAAATGTTGTTTCAGTGACATAACTATGATTTCCCTTTTATTTAACCAGTGGTGTGATTACTGAGTCCAGTGCATTTTGACAGATTGTCCAGTACTTTTATCTGAGGTTTGTTTTGCAAAGGTGATAGAGGGTAGATGGCCCCCGAGAGGTTTGCCCTCTTACTCTTGTAGGTTGGTCTCCGTTTTATCACTCACTCTTCTCAACCTTCGGTACATCTCCAAGGATTGATCCTGTTGACTCATGCATTGGGTAATCTGTGCCATTGTTGTGCCTCTGCGTACCTCTAGCACTATGGGCTTTCTTTATCCCCTCCTCCTGTGCCCTAATGATCAGACACTGGTAATGCTGGTGTCATGTTGGCAGCTTGTGGGGCTGTGGACATGTTCCCCTGCGTCTCAGCCATGGTGCGTCATCACTATCCACCTTAGTTTCTGATGATTCAACATCCCCTTCTGCTTGGTCCTCAGGTCTGGTCATCCCTCTTGGTCCTCAGGTCTGGTCATCCCTCCTTCTGGGCCATCTCTCAGTCCCAGTTTTGGCGCTGGTTCTGCTACGGTTGGGTGCTGTAGGTTTGGTCCTGCTGGAGCTGGGATTGGGAGGTCGTGGTGCCTGGTCCCCACTGGCTGCAGCAGGGCCAGTTCCTGGATCATCTGGGTCTGGTTCGGTTGAGATGCATGGTCGATCCCGTGGTGCCACTGCAAGCCCTGGGCCCTTGGCAGATCCAGGGGGTTGACCATACTCCCCATTTGTGGCGCATTTCCCATAACTAGAGATCCAATAGATGTCTTCTGCCATATTTGTTGCCTTCTGCCATGTTTTTCTAGTGATAAGAAATCAGAATTAGACACCACTCAAATGTAAAATTTCAGTTTAATTTTGTGGTTTAGTCATGCACTAGGTCTATTAGCGTGGTTGGTGTTAGCCAGCTGAGTCAAAAGGAAGTTTTCACTTTGCCAACTGTCATAGACTTGTGGTTTAGTCCATCAATTGTCTTTTATCTCGGTATTGGGTTCTGGTTCCATATTCACACAGATTTTCTTCGATTAAATGATTACCATTTGGTATTTCATACGATTGATCTAAACCCTCCTGTTTTAGCTCCTTCATATCCTTCACCTATCCCACTGTCAGAGCCCATATGCACTGTCCTGCAATTACGGCCATGGTTTTTCGGATCATAAACCTAACTAACGGGAAAATGCAGGATGAAAAGATCAGTGCTAATAAGATCACTGCTCCAAGGGCCACACCTACTCCTTCCAAAACCCTACTCCAGGATAATCTACCAATCTGTTTTTTATACTACAGTGGGTAGTAGAGAATTGTCTTTGAAGTTTTCTTTTAACAGACGCCTTGGGCATACCTTGCTTGGCCACCATAGTTTATCGTAACTTATGGCCATATGCATCATGTAGGGCGCAAAACACTCTTTGGACAGGCCCCTATCTCGCCTCCAGTTATTGACTGTATCTGGGGTAGTCTTTTGGCATTGTAATAGGCTATGCAGTTCTTCTGGGTTATTTGTTTAGCTGAGTACTCCAACCACTGATAAAATATATTAGATCTTCATTAAGACGTTTTTAGCTTTTCGAATGTCTCCTGGGGCCTGGTATGTACAGCTCTAGTGGTTCTGGTCCATTCTACGTGTAGTTCTACCAGTCGCTGGGCCTGCTGTCTAATCATATACTCTGCTGAGCCCATTTCAAAACAAAGGTTTTGTACGCATTGAGTCTGACTGTCGCCTCACCATTGACTTGAGTGTTTGTGAATTAGATAACCTTTTAGGTTGATGCCTTCTGGACTTACGGCTGTCTGTTCAGGTTTTGATGGGGGGGCCACCCGTCTATTTGCTTGACTAATGGGCATGCCCTTTGGTAACTTACTGGTGGAACTGGTGGTGGACCTACTGCTTGCTGTCCTACTACTGGTTGTGTTACTGCATGCGGTACCGCCCAATCTTTTCTTCGGCGGTGTCACCTGCCCCTCCTGATCCAGGAGGTTTTGCTCTGGAGGTTGAAGCTCCTCCCCTAACTGTTTAACATACTCTGGTTGGGTCATTTGCTCTGCAGCGATGGTTAAGATGGAACTAATACGTCTAACCTTCTACTCTGAGGTTGTTGGTGTTACTAATAGGACTTTCAGTGGGCCTTCTCGTCTTGGTTGGTCATACCTTCGTTTGTACACTTGGATGTATACCCAATCTCCAGGAGTTATCTGAATTAGGTTTTCTGGAATCTCGGCACGTCTTACTTCTGTGGCACCTTTCACCTGTTGAAACACACTCTTATGGATTTGGCACGTGGGTTAGCTAGCTGGTCAATTCATCTTCCAGCTGTTCGAGTGGAGGTCCTTCAATCGGACTTTTGAAAAAGAAAAAAAAAAAGGACAAGCATGGGACGTCCTGTGAGCATTTCATGCTGGGTTAGGTGCGTGTTAGTACATGTTAGTACATGTTAACATAGACATTAGGTAAAACCGGAACCCAGAGCTTACCTGATTCTGTTAGGTCACTGGTTCTCTATCATCAGATGTCGGAATGGTCCGTCAGGTGGTGGAATAAATCGCAAAAAATTCTAACTTTTCTGCACAAACATCGCACTCCTGCAGCATCCTATCTACTGTGGCGGTGACCACTATACCGCCTGCAGCCATCTTATCACTTCCCCCCTTGCGCAGTGATACAATCGATGTGCATTTCTGACGGCAAAATATAAAAGAGAGATTGGCAGTACAAATTGTTTTAGTCTGACATCACTTTGGACACCTGTCACAGGCATTTTCCACTATTTTAGGACATTTCCTATCCTTAGCACTCAATCAATAAAATGTTTATAAGGTGTTAATGCCCTTTTCATTCTACCACCACTGCTGTTACTGCTGCATAATCTACAGCCTGCATATAAAAACAACTTAAAATGTTCAAATGGTAACTACTAAATATCCATCTTGGATTAATAATGCCAGCTGAAATTCACAGTTAATGTTTTA
The DNA here is from genome assembly GCA_025617405.1 of Perca schrenkii. NCBI lineage: Eukaryota > Metazoa > Chordata > Actinopteri > Perciformes > Percidae > Perca > Perca schrenkii. The sequence continues at coordinate 11,826,302 of CM046792.1, forward strand.
TTTTTATTGTTTACATTCGGCAACATAGGATGAATAGTAATAACTAACTATGAGCATTAAACACACTTGTATGACAATGGTCTTGTACAATATAAGTTTGTGTAAGTATTTGAAAAGAGAAATATAGTTCAAAATTGTATTATTATTAGTCTTTTATAGTAGTTAATAATAATAATAATAATACATAAGTTTTATATAGCGCTTTACATGGAACTCAAAGACGCTTTACAAACAAAAGAAAGAAACAAACAAACAAACAAGATGAGTGATTATTGTAAATTATGGATAGGCCAATTGAAACAAATGAGTTATGAGAGTTTTTTATAGGTGTTCAGTGAGTCCGAGTTTCTGATGTGGATGGGGAGTGAGTTCCAGAGGGTGGGGGCAGCTATTGCAAAGGCTTGGTCCCCCAAAGTTCGGTGGGTTGATTTGGTGATGGGTTTGAGGAGGTTTAAGTCAGCTGAGCGAAGGCATCTGGAGGGGCGATGGTGCAGTAAGAGGTCTTTGAGGTATGGAGGGGCCAGATCATTGAGAGCTTTGTAGGTGATGAGTAGAACTTTGTAATGGATGCGCTGTTGTACTGGGAGCCAGTGAAGCTGTTGAAGGACAGGGGTGATGTGTTGTCTTGAACCGGTGTGGGTGAGGAGGCGAGCAGCAGAGTTTTGAACGTATTGCAGTTTTTGTAAAACAAATGAAGGGAGACCATATAGGAGGCGGTTGCAGTAGTCAAGTCTTGATGTAATAAATGCATGGATGAGAGTTTCAGCAGCAGATGTCGAGAGGGTGGGGCAATGTTACGTAGGTGGAAAAAGGCAGTTTTGGTGATATGACGGATATGGGGCTTAAAAGTGAGTGTGGGGTCAAAAATGAAACCAAGATTTCGGATCTGGAGTGAGGTGTTGACTGTATGCCCAGCGATGGAGAGAGCGAAATCTTGGGAGGAGGCGAGTAGTGATTTTGGACCAATGATGATGATTTCAGATTTGTTGTAGTTGAGTTTAAGGAAGTTGGCAGTCATCCAGGTTTTTATTGCAGAGAGGCATTTTGTGATGGTTGATACTGTGGCAGGAGTGATGGATCTAGTGCTGAGGTATAGTTGTGTGTCATCTGCGTAACTGTGGAATTTGAGTCCGTGATTTTGAATGATAAGTCCAAGGGAAAGCATATACAGAATAAACAGCAGGGGACCTAGCACTGAACCTTGAGGGACTCCGTGATTGACCGGTATGGTATGAGACGTACAGTTGTTGATGGATATGAATTGAGATCTGTTGGTGAGGTAGGAGGTGAACCAGGAGAGCGCTGAACCAGAGATGCCCAGATTTTTTAGACGTTGTAGAAGGATGGAGTGGTCAATGGTGTCGAAAGCGGCAGAGAGGTCAAGTAGGAGGAGAATAGAGAGGGAACCAGAGTCCGAAGCAAGCAGGAGGTCATTTAGTTATTAATGGTCTTTTTATATTAAGATTTAAATGACTATTTTATTTGAAAACCTTTTTATAAATCCCAAACTGAAATGGCTACATTTCAATGAGTACATCAGGGGAGGCCCAAAGGCAGCTCCCTTTTTCAATGTTATTCGCACAGACTGGGCTGATTTAACGCATCCTACGTCGTGTTCTGACCAAACTTCCTGTGTTACTTGACTTCCTGTAGCAGCTTTTTCAATAATAAGATATTTATACCACTTTAATTTTACTTGGGGACTAGATGGGACAGTGAATTTAAAACATTCACTGCAGCTTCTTACATTTACACTCTACTTTATATAATCTAATAGTATATGTGCAATCCATTTTAAATTGACTGTGAATAACTACACCTCATCAATTTCCCTGGGGGGGACCAATACGTTCTTCTGACTCAAATTTTTAGTATGTAGGTTATATTTATAAACCCTTAATCTTAACTCAAACACACTGGAACAAGGTAGAGCATGCTTCTTATGACAATATATAATTTTCAGGGGTTGGGGCCTCCTCCAGCAAAGTGTGTGGATTTTAATATTTGGGCATATCTGCTGCTTTTTCATGCCAGGTGCAGATTGTTGTCTCGACCCTCTGGCTCCTGTCCTCTGAGCCAGATGATGTTTTCCCTGTCTGCCTTCAGATTTCCATCAGCTTAAGGTTCCCCCTTGTTCTCTTGATATTTCTGGTGTCTTTGAGGGAGTTTCACTCTTGGTGGTTTGCATATCTTGATGCTGCAGTCCGGAGCCTCCTCCTCTGCTTCTTTGGCAGACAGGTCCCTGAGTGTTTCATAACTGCCAGCTTTGCCTCATAACCAGACAGAAGTTTCTGTAGTCATATTCCCCAGTCCCTTGATGTCAGCTGTATTTGGATGCTTGACCTGGGCGTTGCTTTACCACAGTCTGTCTGAACATAGTTCTTTACAGAGTGTCATCCTCTGGGTCGTTGCCAAACTCCTGCCTCTGTTTCCTGTTGACTTTTGCATTGGCTGTCTTCTGAGAATAGCAGGATTGAGTTGAGTTGTACCTGTATTCCTCAATGCCAGCCACAATGATGCTCAGTGGTGGTTGAACTCACTCATGCTCACTGCCTCTTTCTGCATCTTTGAGCAGTTCTTTGATCTTCTGGTCAACTCCCGTGTCCTGGAAGCTTGTGTGTTTGCAGACTTTTTTTGTGCTCTTGTTCTTGTTTAATCTGCTCGTAGTGTCTGTAAATCCCCACACTTAGCCAAATCAAAAAAATGTTGTTTGCCGTAACCACATTTATTTTTAGAGATTTTCCAAATAATATTAGTTTTCACTGGATTCTGTTAGCACAGCATTTTCCTCTGTTGTCACTTTTGGTACTGTCATTTTCACCTGGTCGGCCTTCCTCTCCAGTGTGCATGATAGTGTGTATTGATGTAAGAATATTGGGTTTATTCTACTTGTATCTATAAGTAGATCCTGTTCTTTATGGGTGCGGAAAAATTGGAATGTTCTCTAATTAGCTGCGTGTGTGTGTGTGTTTGTGCTAAAATGTATGGTTTACTCTTAACCCAGAGTGCTGTGTATGCACTGTATATATGTCTCTCTCTGTGTGTGTGTGTGTGTGTGTGTGTGTACCCCTAGACTCCTTCCTGTGACTAAAGGAATTTCACAACCTGTCAACTTACATATTGCTTCAGGTGTCAATTCTCTTATGACTACAGTTTGGATGTGTCAACTTTAAACAAACCACCTTAACTTTCAAACTGTAATAATCCCTTATGATAATTGCCACAAATCACAATCAAAGCATTTTAGTACCCATTTAGTGACTAAATTGTTAAACTAAATTTCCCCATGTTTTATTATTTATTTAATAAATATTATTTATTTATTATTCAGCTGAAATTTTCTTTGTACTTAACCTTATGAAAGTGACTTTACTTATGCAGTGATAATGATATTCCCTTAACCTCTGTCCACATAGCTCCACAAATCACTCAATTCTAGCAACATACCACAACTATGGTCTTTTTTACAATATTTTTTTTTAAACTCAACTGTCTGGCTCGACCACCTAAGCTTTACTATACCTTTCCTCTATAAACTAAGTTTCTTTGATTTTACTTATGTTTTGTATGTATAGCCCTCTTCTTCCTGCTTCAAAAAACCCTGACGACAACTATAAAATGTATCAACATGTAATTTTATTCGTGCACTTTGAGCAGGCTATTTTTCATCATACAATTTGTTTCATCTGCACGCAGGTTATAGTCTATAGTTAGAAAATAGCTCTTTGCAGCTTATTTTCCTTTTTTCTTCTTCCACAGACACTTGGTAACCGTACATGGTGACTGGTTCCCTTCTCAGTCCTAGTCTCTTAATTTTTTCACGAAAGTTGAAACATCTGATTGCTCATTACCACTAAGCTAATGAGTTTTGAACTGTTCGTTTTATATTTCTATTTTTTTTATTTTATTTTATTCTCCAACCCAACATAAAAACCTTGTATGCCTGATACCGACATTTTCCAACATATTGTATGTAATTATGCTATCGTCTCAATCATAATCTGTTCCTGTTATCATTACTGGGTGTGGGGCTCCTCATTTGATGTTTGCAATGGCTCTTTTGTCGTCCACCATTGTCATAGTTATTTTCCCCCTATTTGGGGACATTCTTTATAATTCCTGTCATTCTGACGTCATCCTTACCTGCATAATCCAATCTAGCACTTACTTTTCCCTCTACTCGTTCTTCCTTCTCTTTTATCACTTTATTTAAGACATAGTGGTTTAGCATTCGTGTTTCTCTTTCTTTCCATACGTTCACTTTCCTGTTCCTTTTCATCTTATCCTTACATAAACCTGACTTAATGTTCCACTCTCATTAACCAAAACCGTTTGGTTCTTTATTTACATTCTTTTTAACTCATTCTTTATGGTTTCTCTGGATTTATTCTTAGGTTTCACCTCTTCCCAGCATGTCATATCAAAAGTACCGGGCCTCCGGCCACTGATGGCTACCTGGCACCCTCTCATGCCATTTTTCATGCAGCTTAAAATTTGTTTCTTTATTATTAACTCCACTGGGGCTGCTGTGCTGTTGTTTGTTTGAATTTTTCCGTGTTTTGCTCCCATATTTGCAACTTTTTGGGTGCTTTTACTTCTACTTTGAGCTGTCCTGCCTTTCTGTTACAATTATTTTCATAATACCAGGCTTCAACTTTTCCTGTATCCTGATTATCCTGATTTCTTACGTAGCACCTACCATCCGCGTGCTTCCATGGCTGTGAACTTTAAATGTATATTCTCCTTTGGCCTCTTGCGTCGCGCCTACCATCTGCTGCAACTTTAGTTCATTCAGTTCTCATTAGGCCTATGAGTATTCAACAATCGTAAATTCCTCGTAGATTTTCTGACTCTACCAGCGTTTTTCAGTTACAACCCCCTCTGGTTTGTAGCTATTTCGACGATTGTCTATCCCTGACAAATGAATTCCTTTTGGCCTCTTATCTGTCTGACCAACTCTTTCCTTTGTTCCATACTGCATGAAAAGTGGGATTTTCGTCAGTATTTACAGGCAACACCGAAAACTGCCGTAAATTGTCGGAAATTGACGTGGGCCTTGCTTGGCAGTTGTCCCCCCATGACCCCCCCCTCCCTCTAATTCTAGGTGAGGCTTTCACATGTAAATGAAAATGCTGTGAGCTATACAAATGCAAACCATGGTAGCAGCAGGGGGAGTTTTACCCCAGGTGACATTTTTCTAAAAGGTATTAACTTAATTTTAAGAAAATCTCTTAAAATAGATCAGACTCAGTATAGCCTAATTTTAGACTCTTCAATTTTAGCTTGAATTCATTTATTTAATGAAAGTATGCTAGATTAATTACTTTGTATGTCATTAGCAATGACCAATAGTATGTAAAAAAGATACACAAAATAATTTATTTCAACAATTAGTTTTACAAGCTTTGCCACAAAGGTAAAATGTGCATTCCATGATTCATTCACAGTCTCCATAGAGCTCAACCACTGTGCATAGTGACATGACTACAGTCTTTGGTCTTGCTCATCCAACATTGTCTGGTGGAATGGAGACAGAGGCTCCGCTGTACAGTTTTCTAAGAGAAGTCTTTCTGCTGACACCAGAACACTGTGATTGACATAAAGCATATCAGCTGTGTCATTGCATGACAAGGTCCCAACCATTTATCTTCTTAAAATACTGGCAAATTCAGCACCATATTCACATGTCCATGGCATATGAAGCGGTTGGCTCTGCTGAAATGGCCTCATAATCCAGACTTCAATTGTCCTATTATTAAGCTTTCCCAGTAATCCATTATAACTCACTGTAATTCACCTTCACACCAGTATGTGCGCTGTTCGCGCCCTGCTGGTTAATCTGCTCCACGGTCTCTCTCTATCATACTGCCCCGCCCCCTTACCCCCCGCCCTCACTGCTTCCATTTGAAAAAAAATCGGCGGGAGATGGGAGATGAGTCTGAGAGTTGGAGCAAAATTTCCGAAATATGGGAATATTTCAGGCCAACTGGTAAAAGAGTTGTTGGTACACTCTGTCAAACTTCACTTGGAAACACACAGGAGTTGTTCAAGACGTTTGGAGCGTTTTTTTTCTCTCCTCCATGTCTCCTCCGGGGCTCCAAAGATGCGCTCACAGAAAAGAAGAAGTCAACGTAAGTATATGATTATTAATGAAACGGCGAGCTAGTCTGTACTGTTTATTAACTCTTGATCGCAGTTCTTTGGATGTTAAACAGGCTACTTAGACTTGGCAGTAATGTTTTAAACCCCACCAAGTTTAAACGCGAGCAGCACAGAGCTGTGGCTGCTTTCAGCACCATTCATTACAGACCTGAGCGGGTGATGTTGCTTTATAAAAGTATATTTTTTTTATCTCGTAATTTACAGGAAGCAGTCCGCCGTCTTCACAACTCGGAGACAAACTGTAGCAGGCGCTACGAACCGGAGCAAGGGTAAGATTTAAAGAATATGGACTGGTTCCCTTCTCAGTCCTAGTCTCTTAATTTTTTCACGAAAGTTGAAACATCTGATTGCTCATTACCACTAAGCTAATGAGTTTTGAACTGTTCGCTTTTATATTTCTATTTTTTTATTTTATTTTATTCTCCAACCCAACATAAAAACCTTGTATGCCTGATACCGACATTTTCCAACATATTGTATGTAATTATGCTATCGTCTCAATCATAATCTGTCCTGTTATCATTACTAGGTGTGGGGCTCCTCATTTGATGTTTGCAATGGCTCTTTTGTCGTCCACCATTGTCATAGTTATTTTTCCCCCTATTTGGGGACATTCTTTATAATTCCTGTCATTCTGACGTCATCCTTACCTGCATAATCCAACCTAGCACTTACTTTTCCTCTACTCGTTTTCTTCTCTTCTCTTTTATCACTTTATTTAAGACATAGTGGTTTAGCATTCGTGTTTCTCTTTCTTTCCATACGCTCACTTTCCTGTTCCTTTTCATCTTATCCTTACATAAACCTGACTTAATGTTCCACTCTCATTAACCAAAACCGTTTGGTTCTTTATTTACATTCTTTTTAACTCATTCTTTATGGTTTCTCTGGATTTATTCTTAGGTTTCACCTCTTCCCAGCATGTCATATCAGCACCGGGCCTCCGACCACTGATGGCTACCTGGCACCCTCTCATGCCATTTTTCATGCAGCTTAAAATTTGTTTCTTTATTATTAACTCCACTGGGGCTGCTGTGCTGTTGTTTGTTTGAATTTTTCCGTGTTTTGCTCCCATATTTGCAACTTTTTGGGTGCTTTTACTTCTACTTTGAGCTGTCCTGCCTTTCTGTTACAATTATTTTCATAATACCAGGCTTCAACTCTTCCTGCATCCTGATTATCCTGATTTCTTACGTAGCACCTACCATCCAGCGTGCTTCCATGGCTGTGAACTTTAAATGTATATTCTCCTTTGGCCTCTTTTAGCGTCGCGCCTACCATCTGCTGCAACTTTAGTTCATTCAGTTCTCATTAGGCCTATGAGTATTCAACAATCGTAAATTCCTCGTAGATTTTCTGACTCTACCAGCGTTTTTCAGCTACAACCCCCTCTGGTTTGTAGCTATTTCGACGATTGTCTATCCCTGACAAATGAATTCCTTTTGGCCTCTTATCTGTCTGACCAACTCTTTCCTTTGTTCCATACTGCATGAAAAGTGGGATTTTCGTCAGTATTTACAGGCAACACCCGAAAACTGCCGTAAATTGTCGGAAATTGACGTGGGCCTTGCTTGGCAGTTGTCCCCCCATGACCCCCCTCCCTCTAATTCTAGGTGAGGCTTTCACATGTAAATGAAAATGCTGTGAGCTATACAAATGCAAACCATGGTAGCAGCAGGGGGAGTTTTACCCCAGGTGACATTTTTCTAAAAGGTATTAACTTAATTTTAAGAAAATCTCTTAAAAATAGATCAGACTCAGTATAGCCTAATTTTAGACTCTTCAATTTTAGCTTGAATTCATTTATTTAATGAAAGTATGCTAGATTAATTACTTTGTATGTCATTAGCAATGACCAATAGTATGTAAAAAAGATACACAAAATAATTTATTTCAACAATTAGTTTTACAGGCTTTGCCACAAAGGTAAAATGTGCATTCCATGATTCATTCACAGTCTCCTAGAGCTCAACCACCGTGCATAGTGACATGACTACAGTCTTTGGTCTTGCTCATCCGACATTGTCTGGTGGAATGGAGACAGAGGCACCACTGTACAGTTTTCTAAGGGAAGTCTTTCTGCTGACACCAAAACACTGTGCTTCACATAAAGCATATCAGCTTTGTCATTGCATGACAAGGTCCCAACCATTTATCTTCTTAAAATACTGAAAATTCAGCACCATATTCACATGTCCATGGCATATGAAGCTGTTGGCTCTGCTGAAATGGCCTCATAATCCAGACTTCAATTGTCCTATTATTAAGCTTTCCCAGTAATCCATTATAACTCACTGTAATTCACCTTCACACCAGTATGTGCGCTGTTCGCGCCCTGCTGGTTAATCTGCTCCACGGTCTCTCTCTATCATACTGCCCCGCCCCTTACCCCCGCCCTCAATGCTTCCATTTGAAAAAAATCGGCGGGACATGGGAGATGAGTCTGAGAGTTGGAGCAAAAACTTCCGAAATATGGGAATATTTCAGGCCAACTGGTAAAAGAGTTGTGGGTACACTCTGTCAAACTTCATTTGGAAACCCACAGGAGTTGTTCAAGACGTTTGGAGCGTTTTTTTTCTCTCCTCCATGTCTCCTCCGGGGCTCCAAAGATGCGCTCACAGAAAAGAAGAAGACAACGTAAGTATATGATTATTAATGAAACGGCGAGCTAGTCTGTACTGTTTATTAACTCTTGATCGTCTTTGGATGTTAAACAGGCTACTTAGACTTGGCAGTAATGTTTTAAACCCCACCAAGTTTAAACGCGAGGAGCACAGAGCTGTGGCTGCTTTCAGCGCCATTCATTACAGAGCTGAGCGGGTGAGTTGCTTTATAAAAGTATATTTTTTTTATCTCGTAATTTTCAGAAAGCAGTCCGCCGTCTTCACAACTCGGAGACAAACTGTAGCAGGCGCTACGAACCGGAGCAAGGGTAAGATTTAAAGAATATGCTTTCATTTAATGAATTTCATTAATTCTTCTGTATAAGGACATAGATACGTTAATAGATACCGATCTTAACCATATATATTTTTTTTTTTACAGACTAACCTCGCCTCATAACGAGGCTGTGACCTATATTTGCTCAGAGCTTTCTGCAAGTCCAGATTTACATGACGCTGATAATGACGCCATTGTGTGTAAGTCATTTTTACTTTTTCATCTTTCCTTGTTTAATTTTACTGTGACTTGTGTTTTTTATTCATACCATTCTCATTTAATTGTTTTCCAGCTGCCTGTAAGACATATTACCAGACAGCACGCAGGAGCTTCAGGTAGAAACAACCAGATGTGGCATCGCGGGCAGAAGCTGTGAAGAGTTCAGTCGGAGTCGGTCGAGAAGAAAAGAGGGTAAGATTCGGTAAGATTAGATCCGTTTGCTCAATGTGAATATTTTTCAGGTGCATTCATAGGTGTGTTGTGGCCATGAATAAATATCACGCAGTACTGATTGTCTTTATTGATTGATTTTACAGCTGCTGGAAGCGAGACAGTGCTGGCTGCGGGTGAGGTGGGCATTTGAAAGTGCGCCACCATAGACATACAGGACAACACACCACAGACTGCAAAATGGACCGTATTCAGACCGAATGCTGCCGGTTACCAACAGCTCCGAGGAGGCCGTGGGTTAGGTGTGGACGGTGCTGCTTCTCGTGAGCGTGGGATATTTATTGTGTGTGCTGTAGCCTATGTCTCCGATGCTTTGTACATAGTTTTTTTTCTGATTGCGTTTGTGTTTTGTGTCAGTAAAGCTCTATCTTTGAATAAACAGCACGTTCCTGGCAAATCATTTTAACTATGATAATCATGACATGAATATACAACATAGCATATATGAAATAAATATATATAATACATAAATATAAATATATATATATATATATATATATATATATATATATATATATATATAATTTTATTATTATAATAATAATAATGGCCCAGGTTGACCAATAGCCTAACCCGTGACAGACGTGTCAACCAATCACGAGAGATTTTTCTTGTTTAAAAGTAGTGGTTTCATCCAATAGCGAGTGAGGAAATTCCAGCCAGGCCAGACGTTTTCTGGCCAGGCGCCTATTCATATTCTAATTAGATCCATTAACACCTCCGCGGGGGCTCTCCACATACATCATGGTTTGTTTCCGACAATATGTGGCACAGACGAACGTGACGTTCGCAGCCTGTAAATTGTCGATAACTGCCGAAAATTAGGGGGATTTCCGGGCGTTTACAGGCATTTACGGGGACGGAAATCCCACTTTTCATGCAGTGCCACTGTCTGCTTGCTCTCGAGTTTTTCCTCCTTTTTAAAAAATGTTTTACCTCTTTTTCCTTATCTTGTCATTTTCCCTAATGACTGCGTGTTCTACTTGCCTCCCCTTGGCAAGATAAAGTTTTTCCCTAAAACTTTCTTAGCCTCTCCTGGGCCGTTTTAAGTTATTTCCCTTAAATGGCCGCGCTTTTAGTGCCTCCCCTCGGCAAAATAAAGTTTTTCCTTAAAACTTTCTTAGTCTCTCCTGGGCCGTTTAAGTCATTTCCCTTAAATGACCGCGCTTTTATTGCCTCCCCTCGGCAAAATAAAGTTTTTCTTTAAAACTTTCTTAGCCTCTCCTGGGCTGTTTTAAGTCATTTCCCTTAAATGGCCGCGCTTTTATTGCCTCCCCACGGCAAAATAAAGTTTTTCCTTAAAACTTTCTTAGCCTCTCCTGGGCTAGATCCTATTTTTCTACCTTTCCCTTTCGTTCTGACTTTCTCAACGATAATCTTCCTGCTCGTGCTTCCTGCTGCAGCTTCGCGACCTTGACCTTATCCGCGGTGCTACAACAAAGGTACAGAAACCGAACAGATACCTCTTTCTCTGTTTGACTTACTGTTGTACACATACATCTGTCTTAGTGACAATCTTTGACCTTACTCCTTACACCTTCGAGTTGTTAGTCTTTCGCAAACTCAGCCTTCAAGCACACTTTCCAAACTCATGCAGTGCTTCACTCATACACTTCCAAAGACATACAAAACAGACAAACCTCCGTCAGCCATGTTGTTGTTAGTCCCTTTTGTTCTAAAAATAGGGAACTCACTTTGTGCCAATTGCTCTGATTATTTTCGCAGTTAGCGTCTCACTAGGTTCTTTTGGAGAAAAAGACATTTAATGCTTCCTGCCTGGGCGAGATCTGCATTCCGAGTCACTCAGAAATTTGCAGAATAAGTTGACTTCTGCTTACCTTCAATTAGAATTATTTATGGGCGCCCTTTGATGTTTTCAGAATGCAAATCCTCCCTGGCTCAAGGTCGTCTCTTCTCTCCTGGCTGGCTTGCCAATTGTTGAAACAAAATATAGGTCCGTGGTTCAAGGCCAGATTTATAGGCTCGGACCATATTGCCAGCTGCACTTTGTCAACTTCTCTTCAAAGTATGAAAAAGTACCAAAACGAAGTCTCAGAACATCCACGCAGAGTCAGAGTCAGATGTGAAAAAGAAGTTTTAATGTGCACGAAAGATAACACAGAAAAACCCAGAGCAAGTACCGGTAAGCTTGCTAAAGATTCCTTTTTCTAGCTTCGCCTTATATCATTGGCTGTTGTGGCTGCATAGCGGCAACTGAGGAGCTGCACGAGGGGGGAGAGTCTATGTGTAGCAGTGAGGAAGGCAGCCGCGGGAAGCACTAAGAGAGAGAAAGTCTGTGACTCCCACCAGGCAGACACATTGACATCTCCTATCTATATCACATTGATACACGTTGTATATGTACCCATATTTCAATTAAAAAACAGATTTATCATATTTTGCCACAACAGTACATCAATCATTACTTAATGTAATGCTAATGCTAATCAAAAGTATTGGCCAACAGATTAGGTAAACAAATACATAGCCCCTAACTTAAAATTTGAGGAAGATCGTGGCCAGGATGGCTCGGTCGGTGGAGCGGCCCACATGTGCAGAGGTTCATGCCTCGACGCAGAGGGTCCAGGATTTGAGTCCGACCTGGGACGATTTCCTGCATGTCTTCCCCCTCTCTCTTCCCCTTTCATTGCTTTCCTATCATTAACCACAGGGCTTCTCAGCATTGAGAAGCCCCGTAGTGAGGAGCAGAGAGTAACAACGATGCTTTTCAGGGGTTGCGCTAATCATCCCGCCCAAGCAGCAGAAGTTGCAGTGCTTCGCCTTCTGAGAATATAGTTCCCTGTTTGTATACAGATTGAAGATGGCTGTGACCTTGTTATTTGTACGCGCTGTGACTATACAAGTCACAAGATATTGACATGATGTGCCTCACTGAGACCTGGCACAAACCTGAGGTTTTTTCATCATTAAATGAAGCCTGTCCTCCTGGATATAGTTACCTGCACAGGGCGCGCTGCACTGGTCGAGGTGGTGGCCTGGCGGTAATTTACCACGACGCTCTCAAGCTTTCTCCTCTGTCTCTACCTGATGTATCCTCTTTTGAATATCTGGCTTTTAAATCAAAACCCCCCTCCAAGATAAATGCCGTACTGATCTACCGGCCGCCCAAACCTCATCCATCCTTTATCACAGAGATTCATTACCTTTTCACCTCTTTCTGCTCTTTATCCTTCAATAATATTATACTTGGTGACATGAACATTCATATTGAAAATTCCTCCTCCCCGTTAACAGCTGATTTTTTAAATGTATTGGACTGTCTCAACCTCATACAGCATGTTGATGCTCCTACTCACACCAGGGGGCGCACTTTAGATCTGGTTATTTCTGACTCTCCTTCCGTAAAAAATCTGTTGGTATATGACCTGGGCGTTTCCGATCACAGCATCATCTCCATGGACGTCTCCTGCCCGTCCCCCCTTCCTAAGTCAAAACGTCATATTCATTTTCGCAATATAAAAAACATCAACCCTGCCATTTTGTACTCTGATATCAAACTATCGGCCTCGGTCAACCTTCCATCAGTCAATAAATCAGTTGAGCACTACAATTCTTTCCTTCACTGCCTCCTGGATACACATGCCCCCCTCAAAACAAGAACTGTGTGCTTCTCTCGTTCTGCCCCCTGGTTCACGGATGAACTGCGCAAGATGAAGGCTGGTGGCCGTGCCATTGAGAGGCGCATCAAATCATCAGGCCTGGTGGTACACAAGCTGGCCTATAAACATCACCAGAAGGACTATGCAGCGGCTCTAAAACAAGCTAGGTCCATCTACTACTCCAACATTATCAATAACACTCCTGGAAATTCCAAACAGCTTTTTTCCACCATAAATCAACTCTTAAACCCCAAAAATCAAACCCACTTCGAACCCACAGCAGAACAATGCAATACTTTTATTTTATTTTTCAAAGATAAGATCAACTCCATACGGTCTCAGTTTTCTGGTTCTCCAGACCCGTCTCTACCATCTGTCTGCTCACAACCTCCTCTTTTCAGCTCTTTTACGACAGTCACACAGAACGAAGTCGAGGGTCTCATCAAAAAGATGAAGCCTTCCACCTCTCCCCTGGATCCTCTTCCTACAGCACTCATCAAATCAAACCTGTCGGCCATTAGTCCCCTTATCACACAAATTATAAACCAGTCGTTAAACTCTGGTTTTGTTCCACCCCAACTTAAAACTGCCGTTATCAAACCTCTCCTGAAGAAACACAACCTTGACCCAGAATGCCTCTCTAACTATCGGCCTATTTCACACCTTCCATTCCTGTCCAAAGTACTTGAAAAAACTGTTGCTGCACAGCTACAGGAACATCTACAATGTCATTCATTGTTTGAAATATTCCAATCTGGTTTTCATCCTGCCCATAGTACAGAGACAGCACTGTTGAGGGTTATCAATGACCTTCTTATTTCTGCAGATTCTGGATCCCCTTCTGTGCTCATCCTACTCGACCTTTCAGCCGCTTTTGATACCGTCGATCACCATATTCTCTTAAGCCGCCTCCACACTGACATTGGTCTTCGTCACTCCGCACTGGACTGGTTCATCTCATACCTCGCTGACAGGACAGAGTATGTCAGCTTGGGATCTGCCAGGTCCCGAACAGCCCCTGTTACCTGTGGTGTTCCCCAAGGATCTATCCTGGGACCCCTGCTTTTTATTCTATACATGTTGCCTCTGGGTCGTGTCATCAGCCGACACGGCATCTCCTTTCATTGTTACGCTGATGATACTCAGTTATACCTGCGAACCGATTCATGCTCCACCCCGGTCCTTTCAGCATCATCGGCTCCCTCGTCATCAGCCGTTTCGTCTTCACCATCATCTCTTGTCCTCTCTAACTGCCTGGAGGAGGTTAGGGCTTGGATGAGTCAAAATTTCCTCCAGTTGAACACTTCTAAAACTGAAGCCATACAAATTGGCACCCCTCATCAGGTCCAGTCACCACTAATAACCACTATCTCTTTCTCTGGTCAAGACATCCCCCTCTCAACTACTGTCGCCAACCTTGGTGTGAAGCTGGACCCACAACTGACCTTTGCAAACCACATCAAACATCTGTACAAAACTTGCTTCTTTCATATCAAAAACATTTCTAAACTTCGCCCCTTCCTAAGTTTTTTCTGACGCAGAAAAACTCGCCCCACGCACTAATCTCCTCCAGGCTTGATTACTGTAACAGCCTGCTTATCGGTATACCAAATAAAAACCTTCAGAAACTACAATTCATTCAGAACTGTGCTGCCCGAACTCTGATGAAAGCTCGCAAATACGACCACATCACCCCCCATTCTTCAGAACCTTCATTGGCTACCCATAACCTCAAGAATTCCATACAAGATTGCCCTCATCACCCACCATTGCATCTACAACAACGCCCCGCAATACCTCAAAGACCTCATTATCTCTCACACATCCACCCGTAACCTCCGGTCCCAAAGTACAAACCTCCTCTCTCAGCCCCGCTCAAGACTCCGCACCATGGGAGATCGAGCCTTCTCCATCGCTGCTCCACGCATCTGGAATTCCCTCCCTGAACATTTGAGATGTTTAAAGGTGTTGGAGGACACCTTTAAAAAAGAGCTTAAAACTGTTTTGTTCAGGCAGGCGTTCTTAAGTTGTCCTTAGGCTTTGCAGATATTATTATTATTTTTTTTTTCTTCTCTTTTTGCACTAAACTGCTCTTTTAGCTGTTTTTATGCGTATTTTACATATGTATTTTTGTTTCTTTTTTTTGTTATGCGTTTTAATGTGGTTTCTGTAGCACTTTGAGATTCTTTTATGAAAAGTGCTTTATAAATGAAATGTATTATTATTATTATTATTATTATTACAAGATGTAAATAGGAAAATGTTGGCTATTTTGTCCCTTATTGGGAGCAGTAGGCTAGATGGAGCCAGTTACCTCCAGGATCTGTGCTAAACTAGACTAGCGTCGGGTGTGTCAGACAGAGTTACGACACGCACGGAGATGAGAAGGGTATGTATGGACTTATCTAACTCTGGGGGATACGGTGAATAAGCTTGAGTCCCAATACGTCGGCATGTTCCTTTAATTAACTCCTCCTACAGATTTAACCCAATAGACTTCAAAAAAGGTCTGTGCAATCTAAAGACCTTTAAAGGTACTTTAAGCGATGTCACTGTAGACAGCCTAGGGTCCACACACGCTAACAAAAACAAAGTGGTCCAACCTGGACCATGCAAACACACAAACCGTGTTCCAGTGTTCAGCCCAGTGCCGGCCCAAGCCTTTTGGGGGCCCTAAGCAGAATTTGATTGGGGTTGATTAGATGTGATTTCCTGTATTCTGGTGCATTTTGGGGATGGTCAGCTAGAGAAGGGCAATACCTAAATTTGTTCAGATTCATAGCCTTTTGCTTTTTGATTTATTAAGGTAGTGACTTCACTCAACTACTTGGGCTTCAAGGCCAAACAATACTGACATACTCTGTGTTTGTAGGAAGTAGGGCTGGGCGATATGGCCTCAAAAAAATCCCAGATTTTTTCACAAAGAATCTGATTCATGATTTAAATCGATCCCCCCCCACTTAAAATTAATCTGCAGATGACAAATGACAAGATCTCACACACACACACACACACACACACACACACGGGGCATGTATACCATTATGATTATTCATGCCAATTTTATGTAAATATTGGTTTGAGTGTTTTCCCTATCATTGTATTGGGGGGGGGCGCCATCTGTGAAAGAGTGAAAAAATGATATTATGCTATATATTGAACAAACCTGTGAAACAACATTTTCCACAATAGAAAAATGATTTAAATGAGAACGTACTGTTCTAGCTTTAAAAATGGCAGAATCACCCACAGTGCAAGATATTCAAAAACTGCTTCATACACGCTTCAAGGTGACGGCAATTAGTGGTTAACAGATATTCACCAAGACGTATAGCCCAGCAACAATCTATCTAAAATAACACCTTTTGGGAGTACCATTCATGACATATAGTAAAATATTGAAGTTGGGGGAAGTTTATATGGCTTAAACTGTATGTTTCATCCATCCCCCTATGCTGTTTCATGCGTACTGACCAGGAGGGACGCATGAAACATTACGCACGCCCCACTTTTGCTGTAATAATTCCTGAACGGTTTTGTTCAAAGCTGAAAATGCAACTGTATTTGACAGAAGACAGGTGTAGGTTGCTAGTGACAAAATATTAGCTTTTTTAGTGCGATACGATCGCTTTGTAAATTACGTTTAATTAAAAAGTGTTTCAACTGTCCCGGCTCTCCCCTATATAATAATGTTATATATTCAACAACCACTAAACGCATGTGTGATATAAAGCGGTTTTCACACATACAGGTAATTCACTTCTCGTTCCTCAGTAAAAGTTCAATTCATTTTAACTTTAGTCGCGCAACCTTGCTCCTATTTTCACCTGTTGCTGAGTAACGTACATTAACATGACATGGTCTCATGAGTGTAGCTTACCTGTAGCAAGCTCCTTCGTAGTAACTAGCGGTAAAAACAAACGTCGAAGAGGAGCTCCGTGCTACAGAGTGGCGATTGATAGTTGTTGTAAGCCGCTACAGACCTCCGTCACAGCTCATTCGTATCAGCGGCTTTTAGCTAGCTATGTATGCATCAGAGTTCTTCAACACCGGGTCCGGTGCTCCATGGGGCTCCGTTAGGTAGGCGGTAGTTCAGTAATCCGAAAATAGGTTTGGCGGATATTGCGGTTAAGTAAGTAATGAAACGAGTAGTTAAGAAAATAACGTGATGTTAGCCACTGTCGCTGCCGTGTCGCTGCCATATATGTCAATAGTCGCTGCCATGTTGTTTGTGTATCACTATGGCAAACGCGCGGGGGGAGGGCTCGGCCCATTCGGAACTACGGGAGCCCAGTTGGGACCGTCGGCGAATGTTAAGAGGGAAAAACAACACTCAGTTGGGGGCCCCCTAGTGGCCAGGGGGCCCCAAGCAGCCGCTTAGTTCGCTTATGCCTCGGGCCGGCTCTGGTTCAGCCAATAATGGACAAGAAGGATTGGGGGGGGGGGGGGGGGTTAGTGTGCACAGAAGGGAGGGAACGGGATGAGGAGGAGGGACGAGCAAGCTAGCCTTCGATTTGTTTGAAAATACTTTGAACGTCAACAATAAGTAAAGTCACCCAATATTGCTTAGAGCACCTTTAAGGATGAAAAGTCTTAAAAAGCTTAAAAAGTTTTTAGCCGTGGCCTGGTGGCCATTTTTTTGCAGTTCACCATGAAACAGGAAGTTGTAGTACCACAAGTGTACATTATCCAATATGCCCAAAATTTCTAATGTTTCTCAAGAGTCCAGGCCTGGGGATATCAAACTGCAAATATTGACTCATAGCACCACCTGCTGGCAACATGAAGTGAGTGTTATATTCAAGGCACTGTACTTTCATGATCTCATCCTAAAGATTTTTCCCAATTGACATAGGGACCGTTTGGTATTTATGGAATGGACCACCGGAGGAAAATAGGAGAGGGTCATGTGTTTTTATTCTTTGTTGATGGGAGGGTCATCCAATTTTTCTTAGTCTACGGGGGATGAGATGATTCATGAGAAGAGCAAAATTTCAAAGGGGCTTGTTTTATGCATATTTATCCATGTTGCTCCATTTAGCTCTCTCAGTCTCGGCCCCTATCGCTAGCAGATGGGTCCCTCCCTATTTAGTCAGCCAGACCTGTAGCTTAGAGACCATGGGATTTCCCAAACTGAATAAATCCCGTTCGCACATATAAACACAAAACTGCTTTGCTAGCTCAATCGTGTTGTAACTGTTGTCTGCTGAAAAAATTATTTTATTCATTAGCATGATTGCTGTACATAAAACATCCAAAAACACCGTACGAAAACATAGCTGACCAGACGCAAGTTCGAGAACCAAAACTTGCCCAAGCCGAATTTCGCGCCATGGATAACACCAGCCGGCAGCCAGGAAGGCATGAGGCGGGAGGTATATCCTATTGTGTTTCCACAACAATGTTAGTGAGTAAATCTACTGAAATGGCCACCACACCATAACAGAGGAGTGTGATGCGTCAGATGAGAATGCAGCCGTTTAGCTACTGTCGCCAACCTTGGTGTGAAAGCTGGACCTAACTGACCTTTGCAAACCACATCAAACATCTGTACAAAACTTGCTTCTTTCATATCAAAAACATTTCTAAACTTCGCTCCCTTTCCTAAGTTTTTTCTGACGCAGAAAAACTCGCCCCTACGCACTAATCTCCTCCAGGCTTGATTACTGTAACAGCCTGCTTATCGGTATACCAAATAAAAAACCTTCAGAAACTACAATTCATTCAGAACTGTGCTGCCCGAACTCTGATGAAAGCTCGCAAATACGACCACATCACCCCCATTCTTCAGAACCTTCATTGGCTACCCATAACCTCAAGAATTCCATACAAGATTGCCCTCATCACCCACCATTGCATCTACAACAACGCCCCGCAATACCTCAAAGACCTCATTATCTCTCACACATCCACCCGTAACCTCCGGTCCCAAAGTACAAACCTCCTCTCTCAGCCCCGCTCAAGACTCCGCACCATGGGAGATCGAGCCTTCTCCATCGCTGCTCCACGCATCTGGAATTCCCTCCCTGAACATTTGAGATGTTTAAAGGTGTTGGAGGACACCTTTAAAAAAGAGCTTAAAACTGTTTTGTTCAGGCAGGCGTTCTTAAGTTGTCCTTAGGCTTTGCAGATATTATTATTATTTTTTTTTCTTCTCTTTTTTGCACTAAACTGCTCTTTTAGCTGTTTTTATGCGTATTTTACATATGTATTTTTGTTTCTTTTTTTTGTTATGCGTTTTAATGTGGTTTCTGTAGCACTTTGAGATTCTTTTATGAAAAGTGCTTTATAAATGAAATGTATTATTATTATTATTATTATTATTACAAGATGTAAATAGGAAAATGTTGGCTATTTTGTCCCTTATTGGGAGCAGTAGGCTAGATGGAGCCAGTTACCTCCAGGATCTGTGCTAAACTAGACTAGCGTCGGGTGTGTCAGACAGAGTTACGACACGCACGGAGATGAGAAGGGTATGTATGGACTTATCTAACTCTGGGGGATACGGTGAATAAGCTTGAGTCCCAATACGTCGGCATGTTCCTTTAATTAACTCCTCCTACAGATTTAACCCAATAGACTTCAAAAAAGGTCTGTGCAATCTAAAGACCTTTAAAGGTACTTTAAGCGATGTCACTGTAGACAGCCTAGGGTCCACACACGCTAACAAAAACAAAGTGGTCCAACCTGGACCATGCAAACACACAAACCGTGTTCCAGTGTTCAGCCCAGTGCCGGCCCAAGCCTTTTGGGGGGCCCTAAGCAGAATTTGATTGGGGGTTGATTAGATGTGATTTCCTGTATTCTGGTGCATTTTTGGGGATGGTCAGCTAGAGAAGGGCAATACCTAAATTTGTTCAGATTCATAGCCTTTTGCTTTTTGATTTATTAAGGGAGTGAGTTCACGCAACTACTTGGGGTTCAGGGGCAAACAATACTGACATACTCTGTGTTTGTAGGAAGTAGGGCTGGGCGATATGGCCTCAAAAAAATCCCAGATTTTTTTCACAAAGAATCTGATTCATGATTTAAATCGATCCCCCCCCCCACTTAAAATTAATCTGCAGATGACAAATGACAAGATCTCACACACACACACACACACACACACACACACGGGGCATGTATACCATTATGATTATTCATGCCAATTTTATGTAAATATTGGTTTGAGTGTTTTCCCTATCATTGTATTGGGAGGGGCGCCATCTGTGAAAGAGTGAAAAAATGATATTATGCTATATATTGAACAAACCTGTGAAACAACATTTTCCACAATAGAAAAATGATTTAAATGAGAACGTACTGTTCTAGCTTTAAAAATGGCAGAATCACCCACAGTGCAAGATATTCAAAAACTGCTTCATACACGCTTCAAGGTGACGGCAATTAGTGGTTAACAGATATTCACCAAGACGTATAGCCCAGCAACAATCTATCTAAAATAACACCTTTTGGGAGTACCATTCATGACATATAGTAAAATATTGAAGTTGGGGGAAGTTTATATGGCTTAAAAACAACACTCGGTTGGGGGCCCCCTAGTGGCCAGGGGGCCCCAAGCAGCCGCTTAGTTCGCTTATGCCTCGGGCCGGCTCTGGTTCAGCCAATAATGGACAAGAAGGATTGGGGGGGTGGGGGGGGGGTTAGTGTGCACAGAAGGGAGGGAACGGGATGAGGAGGAGGGAGGAGCAAGCTAGCCTTCGATTTGTTTGAAAATACTTTGAACGTCAACAATAAGTAAAGTCACCCAATATTGCTTAGAGCACCTTTAAGGATGAAAAGTCTTAAAAAGCTTAAAAAGTTTTCGTCGTGGCCTGGTGGCCATTTTTTGCAGTTCACCATGAAACAGGAAGTTGTAGTACCACAAGTGTACATTATCCAATATGCCCAAAATTTCTAATGTTTCTCAAGAGTCCAGGCCTGGGGATATCAAACTGCAAATATTGACTCATAGCACCACCTGCTGGCAACATGAAGTGAGTGTTATATTCAAGGCACTGTACTTTCATGATCTCATCCTAAAGATTTTTCCCAATTGACATAGGGACCGTTTGGTATTTATGGAATGGACCACCGGAGGAAAATAGGAGAGGGTCATGTGTTTTTTATTCTTTGTTGATGGGAGGGTCATCCAATTTTTCTTAGTCTACGGGGGATGAGATGATTCATGAGAAGAGCAAAATTTCAAAGGGGCTTGTTTTATGCATATTTATCCATGTTGCTCCATTTAGCTCTCTCAGTCTCGGCCCCTATCGCTAGCAGATGGGTCCCTCCCTATTTAGTCAGCCAGACCTGTAGCTTAGAGACCATGGGATTTCCCAAACTGAATAAATCCCGTTCGCACATATAAACACAAAACTGCTTTGCTAGCTCAATCGTGTTGTAACTGTTGTCTGCTGAAAAAATTATTTTATTCATTAGCATGATTGCTGTACATAAAACATCCAAAACACCGTACGAAAACATAGCTGACCAGACGCAAGTTCGAGAACCAAAACTTGCCCAAGCCGAATTTCGCGCCATGGATAACACCAGCCGGCAGCCAGGAAGGCATGAGACGGGAGGTATATCCTATTGTGTTTCCACAACAATGTTAGTGAGTAAATCTACTGAAATGGCCACCACACCATAACAGAGGAGTGTGATGCGTCAGATGAGAATGCAGCCGTTTAGCCACCTATGTCATGGCTGTAAAAAAACAATGGAAATCTGTACAATTTTGCCAAGCGCAAATCAGTACAATTGTTGGGGAGGGTCATCCTTTTTCTCCCAATCATGTTGGAGGGTCATTCCAAAATGTATTGTTGATGGTCAGGTCTATTTTGACTAAAGGTCCCAAAACTCCTCCCGTGGCCCCTTAAATAAATAATGAACAGTCTCTTAAAAGGTTTTCTGTGCAATCTAAACATGCTAAAGATGAAAAGTTATTAAACACTTGAGTTTTTGTTGAACAATGCTGCTGCTGCGTGATGGCCATTTTGAGCATTTGGCCATTAAACAGGAACTTGTACTAATTCCAGTGTCCAACCTGCCCAAAGTGTTTATTGGTGACAGTTTGCAACGCCCACTTTACTTTAGCCACGCCCCTTTCATAACTAATGAACCGTTTGATGTAGACTCTTTTGTGAGGCAACATTACACTCAGCAGAGAGTTCCTTTACATTGGTGACAGTTTGCCATGGCCCTTTTAATAACTCATGAACTGTTTGTAACACTTGTGGACAAAGGAAGTGGACGTTTTGCCTTGAAACAGGAAGTTGGTGTAACTCAAGTGTGCATTGTCCGATCTGCCTGAAATTTCACATGTTTGATAAAAGTCCAGGCCTGAGGACATGTACTTGCTAAATTTGAGTCATAGTTATAGCACTCTTCTCGCAACAGGAAGTCAGTCTTATGATAAACATTATCCAACTTACATCAAATTTGCATTGTGTTGTCTAAACTTGATATAAAGCAACATAATTCATGTGATCCAAAATTTGCATCATATCCAGCACCTCGCACTCTGTGCAGTGTTGTGTTTCTGGTGCTGGTTGTGGAAATGCATGGCAACGTCAACCGGCATCCCACCAGTAGCCCCGATGTGCAAAGGCCTGGTCATTGTTGCTTGCAGCCCTAAATAGGGCCCGAGCACTGACAATGTCGGGGACGAAGGCCCTATTGAAATTCAAAAGTTTTTCCTTCTTTCTTTCTTTTTTTTGTATAGGACCTGAGCACCTACAACGTCAATCAACAGAATTGGAGTTGATAGGGTTATAAGGGGCGAAGGCCCTATAGAAATCCAAAGGATTATTAGGGCTCCATTTTTTTTATTATTTTTTCATCAAATTAATTGCATTTTGAGGGCTTAAACGTGCTCAAAAAGTTAAGAAACTTCTGCAGACATATCAGAAGTGCTGGAAATTTACATTTGATATGGGCCTAGTAGCGCCCCCTACTGTCAACAGGAAGTTGCAGTCATTATACTTTGATTTCCTCTTCCTAGTGGGTTGACCAGATTTACATCAAAAGTGTTCAAGAAAGCATTGAGACCTTGCCCCAAATCTTTCATACACTGTAATTTCCATTTTTATGGATGAAATAAACTTTACTTTGACTTTGACTTTAACTTTACACAATGGCAGTCCAGGCCTGAAAAGATCTACACGGATCTCAGGCTTGATTTAGTAAATTGGCTCAATAAGTAGCCACTGCAGTGCATTTCACATCACATCAAAATGTTATATCCAGAGAATCTGTAATTTTATTCCATAGCAACATTTGATAACATTTATGTCCCATAATCAGGACATTGTAATTATTATTATTGTATATTATTATGATTATGGAAACATGGTTGCTCCTGATTGGTGGAAAATGCTTGCAGAAAGAAATGGCTGTTGCCAGGTAAAAATGTCTGTCAAAGAGGCTGAAGCGAAAAGTTGACATGGAACAGCCAAGCTTTAATGATGAATGGACTGATAAGCAGGTCCTGTATGACTCATTTGCAATGAAACGATGCTGTTGCAAAATAATACAACCAGAATCATCATCAAGAATGAAGAATGCGAACATAACAATTGCACCATTCACGTGCATATTAAGTAGCCACATTTTGGTTTTAAAACATCCATATATTTACCGCAGCTCATGGGCCCACCACCTGTGGGAGGAACCGCTGGGGTTGGGTAACTAACAAGCCCCCGGCTGAGCGCCGTTACGTTGGAGTTTACCCCGGTGGACGAGAGGGTCGCCTCCCTACGCCTGCGGGTTGTGGGGGGGAAAACTCTGACTGTTGTATGTGCATATGCACCAAACAGGAGTTCGGAGTATTCGGCCTTCTTGGAGACCTTGAGGGAGTCCTGCATGGGGCGCCAGTGGGGGACTCCATTGTTCTGCTGGGGGACTTCAACGCACACGTGGGCAATGATGGAGATACCTGGAGAGGCGTGATTGGGAGGAACGGCCTCCCTGATCTAAACTAGAGTGGTTGTTTGTTGTTGGACTTCTGTGCTAGTCATGGATTGTCTATAACGAACACCATGTTCGAACATAGGGATGCTCATAAGTGTACCTGGTACCAGAGCACCCTAGGCCGAAGGTCAATGATCGATTTTATAATCGTTTCATCTGATCTGAGGTCGTATGTTTTGGACACTCGGGTGAAGAGAGGGGCAGAGCTGTCAACCGATCACCATCTGGTGGGGAGTTGGGTCAGGGGGTGGGGGAAGACTCTGGACAGACATGGTAAGCCCAAACGTGTAGTGCGGGTAAATTGGGAACGTCTGGAGGAGGCCCCTGTCCGACAGACTTTCAACTCACACCTCCGGCGGAGCTTTTCGTGCATCCCTGTGGAGGCTGGGGGCATTGAACCCGAGTGGACAATGTTCAAAGTTTCCATTGCTGAAGCTGCGGCGTGGAGCTGTGGTCTTAGGGTCTTAGGTGCCTCAAGGGGCGGTAACCCACGAACACCGTGGTGGACATCGGTGGTCAGGGAAGCCGTCCGACTGAAGAAGGAGTCTTTCCAGCATATGTTATCCCAGAGGACTCCGGAGGCAGTTGCAGGGTACCGAAGGGCCCGAAGGGCTGCAGCCTCTGCCGTGAAAGCGGCAAAGCAGCAGGTGTGGGAGAAGTTTGGAGAAGACATGGAGAAGGACTTTCGGTCGGCACCAAAGTGCTTCTGGAAAACTGTTCGCCACCTCAGGAGGGGGGAAGCGGGGAACCATCCAAGCTGTGTACAGTAAGGATGGGACACTGTTGACCTCAACTGAGGAGGTAATAGGGCGGTAGAAGGAGCACTTTGAGGAACTCCTGAATCCGACTAATGCGCCCTCTATGTTAGAGGCAGAGCTGGAGGATGACGGGGGATTGTCGTCGATTTCCCAGGCGGAAGTCACTGATGTAGTCAAACAACTCCACAGTGGCAAAGCCCCGGGGATTGATGAGATCCGTCCCAGAAATGCTCAAGGCTCTGGGTGTGGAGGGGGCTGTCCTGGTTGACACGTCTCTTCAACATTGCGTGGAAGTCTGGAACAGTGCCAAAGGAGTGGCAGACTGGGGTGGTGGTTCCCCCTTTTTAAAAAAGGGGGGACCAGAGGGTGTGTGCCAATTACAGGGGTATCACACTTCTCAGCCTCCCTGGTAAAGTCTACTCCAAGGTGCTGGAAAGGAGGGTTTCGCCGATAGTCGAACCCTCGGGTTGAGGAGGAACAATGCGGATTCCGTCCCTGGTCGTGGGAACAACGGACCAGCTCTTCACTCTCGCAAGGATCCTGGAGGGAGCCTGGGAGTATGCCCAACCGGTCTACATGTGTTTTGTGGATTTGGAGAAGGCGTATGACCGGGTCCCCCGGGAGATACTGTGGGAGGTGCTGCGGGAGTATGGGGGTGAGGGGGTCTCTACTCAGGGCCATCCAATCTCTGTACGACCAAAGTGAGAGCTGTGTCCGGGTTCTCGGCAGTAAGTCGGACTCGTTTCAGGTGAGGGTTGGCCTCCGCCAGGGCTGCGCTTTGTCACCAATCCTGTTTGTAATATTTATGGACAGGATATCGAGGCGTAGTCGGGGTGGGGAGGGGTTGCAGTTCGGTGGGCTGGGGATCTCATCGCTGCTCTTTGTAGATGATGTGGTCCTGATGGCATCATCGGCCTGTGACCTTCAGCACTCACTGGATCGGTTCGCAGCCGAGTGTGAAGCGGTTGGGATGAGGATCAGCACCTCTAAATCGGAGGCCATGGTTCTCAGCAGGAAACCGATGGAATGCTTTCTCCAGGTAGGGAATGAGTCCTTACCCCAAGTGAAGGAGTTCAAGTACTTTGGGGTTTTGTTCGCGAGTGAGGGGACAATGGAGCGGGAGATTGGTCGGAGAATCGGCGCAGCGGGTGCGGTATTACATTCAATCTATCGCACCGTTGTGACGAAAAGAGAGCTGAGCCAGAAGGCAAAGCTCTCGATCTACCGGTCAGTTTTCGTTCCTACCCTCACCTATGGTCATGAAGGCTGGGTCATGACTGAAAGAACGAGATCCAGGGTACAAGCGGCCGAAATGGGTTTCCTCAGGAGGGTGGCTGGCGTCTCCCTTAGAGATAGGGTGAGAAGCTCAGTTATCCGTGAGGAGCTCAGAGTAGAGCCGCTGCTCCTTTGCGTCGAAAGGAGCCAGTTGAGGTGGTTCGGGCATCTAGTAAGGATGCCCCCTTGGCCGCCTCCCTAGGGAGGTGTTCCAGGCACGTCCAGCTGGGAGGAGGCGTCGGGGAAGACCCAGGACTAGGTGGAGGGATTATATCTCCAACCTGGCCTGGGAACGCCTCGGGATCCCCCAGTCGGAGCTGGTTAATGTTGCTCGGGAAAGGGAAGTTTGGGGTCCCCTGCTGGAGCTGCTCCCCCCCGCGACCCGACATCAGATAAGCGGACGAAGATGGATGGATGGATATTTACCACCCCAACAGAGCGGATAGTTTGTTTAGCCAGCAGTAAAGTTGATAAAAATGTGTCCAAATTTCAAGATTCCCGGCAAACTAAGATAAACAGTAAGACTACAAACCGACAGCTTTTGTTTTAGCTTGTTTGTAAAAATCATCTTTTAAATTGACGAACATCATACTTGTAATCCATGGCTCAATTAAAAGAGGATCAAAAAATAATTTGCCTCTCCCTGTCCACTACCGTTCATATTTTTTCTGAGTTAAAGTCCCATGAGGTCCACCGGAAAGGGCGTGACTTCGGCTCTCTATACCTGGACATGGCACGTTTGATAGATTCAGCCTTGTCTGCCGCATCCTTGAAAGTTTTCTCATGGGGGATCACGTGACCAACGACCGCAATGGCTGCCCAGAACTAAAGCTGACTCAAGAGTACTGTATGTAAGTTTTGGAACCAAGCATTAAAGGAACATTAAATTAGGCTGGAAAAACATGATGAAATGTTTGATGAAATTAACATAAGAGTTCACTAGACCTATTTCATGCTACGTTTACACGTGGCCGGCTATTTTCTTAAACGGACATTTCAACCTCTCCGTTTTCAGAAAAGTGTTCATTTATATGTACCCGTGTATATATGCCGTCAATGCCGTCAAGAGCATGCCAAACCTGTAGGTGGCAGAGTAACGAGAATCCCGACAATAGCAACAACAGCAATCAATCACGTCCTCTTTCTCTCTCTCGGCTGCCTAAACCTCCGTTTGTCTCAGTTTACATGCAAACGTGCAAACGAAGATTTCCAAAATCTCCATTTTGGCCAGAGTTTTAGAAATAATCGTTTTCTGTGATAAAAACTGGGTTTTTGTGTAAATGAGAGGCCAAACCGCAGGAAAATATCTGTGTCTTCCCTTCGTGTAAATTTTGAAGATGGCTGAGCTTTTAATCTTTTTGTTAAAGTGATGGTTCGGAGTAATTTCACCCTAGGGTCCTTTGCACCATGACCTCGAGCCAAACACCCCCCCAGAAGCTTTTTTCACCTGGGTCGAACATTGGAAGAGTTAGCGTACAGTAGCGTTATCAGCTGAATAGCTTAGCGCAGGGGCTAATGGACCCACGTTTGTATCTTGTAAATGACCCCACTAATAATGCCCGAAATGATACAAAAATTCTACACTAGTACATATAGGTTATGCACTCATAAAACGATGGATTGGAAAGTTTGTAAGTACACCAGAAGTTTATGAACACTTGGCTGCTCTCTTCTGCTCTCTGTTGCTGCTGCTGCTGCTGCTGCTACCTGCAGTTGGACGAGTGCTTAGGGCCGTCTACAAATTACTACACCAAAAAGAGATACATATACAAATAACAAAAATATTTATTCATTTAATGATTAAATAAGGTAATGTCTCCAAACTTACCTCAATTATTACTTGTCTCCTG
Source organism: Perca schrenkii (assembly GCA_025617405.1). NCBI lineage: Eukaryota > Metazoa > Chordata > Actinopteri > Perciformes > Percidae > Perca > Perca schrenkii. Next base: position 11,854,313 of record CM046792.1, read on the forward strand.
CTAGTTATACTACAGCACTTTAAAAAAAAGTTAAATTAAAAAATATTTTTGTTGCATCTCTTTTCGGTGTTGTAATTTGTAGATGGCCCTAAGCACTCGTCTTACAGCAGCAACAACAACAGCAGAGAGCAGAAGCCAGCAGGCAAGTGTTATTTACATAAACTTCTGGTGTACTTACAAACTTTCCATCGTTTTATGAGTACATAACCTATTTGTACTAGTGTAGAAGTTTGGTATCGTTTCGGGCATTATTAGTGGGGTCATTTACAAGATACAACCATGGGTCCATTAGCCCCTGCGCTAAGCTATTCAGCTGATAACGCTACTCTACGCTAACTCTCCCAATGTTTGACCCAGGTGAAAAAAGCTTCTGGGGGGGGGTGTTTGGCTCGATGTTATGGTGCAAAGGACCCTAGGGTGAAATTACTCCGAACCATCACTTTAACATCAGGGGGCTAAACAGGCCGATCAAACGAGCTAAATTCCTGGACTATTTAAAAGGAAGAACATAGATGTGGCACTTATACAAGAGTCACATTTACGTAAAATAGATCGTAAATCGTCAACAAAATAAATACTTCAAGGTTGCTGCCTCATCTAGTGACGACACCAAAACCAAGGGCTCCATTGTGTTGCTGTCGCAGAAATGCACACTGACCATAGACAAAAATATCAGGCAGGATATCTTATATATGTACCACGTTAAGGAGTAGGAAAATAGCCTTTGTTTCGTTATATGCACCGTCTATGTATGATGAAAGCGTTTTTCCGCGCCTAACCAATGAATTGCTTTCTCTCAATGAATATTCATTAATTATAGGGGGAGACATGAATGCAGTACTAGATTTAAATCAGGATAGATCAGGGGTCACGCACACCAAAGACCAAAAACATATATCTGACATGTTTAAAGCAGTTGTGGAATCTCACCATCTTACAGATATTTGGAGGATGCACAACCCTACTAGCAAGGATCACACCACTCTTGCATTGATTATATGTTGTGCTCCAGTGAGCTTAAGGCAATGTTCCACACGATAGCAATAGAACCAGCAATTCTGTCTGATCACAATGCGCTGATAACCACATTCCATTGTGATATGTTAGGAGAGAGATCTAGGAGGTGGCAATTTAATAACTCCCTTCTCCAGAACACAGCCTTTGATGCAGAATTTAGAGCCAGACTGGCTTGAGTTTATATCAATCAACACTGACTCATTTTCTGACCCTGCACTTACCTGGCAGGCAACTAAAGGATTTATTAGAGAGTTCACATCCTTCCTTTCTTGCGGTCAACTTGAAGAGGAAAAGAGAGGCAAGGATTGCTGAGTTGGAAGAACATTGTAAATCTCTAGAGCAGTCTCTTAAGACGTGTTTTTCTAAATCTACACATACTCTTCTAGTCACAAGTCGAACAGCACTAAATGATCTGCTAAGGAGAGCTGAATTCATAATGCACAGAGTGAGGCAAAATTATTATTTTAATAGCTGTAAACCAAGCAAATTGCTTGCTCTGAAATTAAAACTAAGCAAATCCAGAGCTACTATCAATAGCATCCGCACAGACCGAGGTATCTCAACAAATCCTAAGGATATCAGCGCCACTTTTCAATCCTTCTATTCAAACTTGTATGAGTCCTCCTGCAACTCAGAACCAAAACAGTGCCAGGAGTTCCTAAAAGAACTAAATCTGCCTCTTCTTGACCAAGAGGAGGCAGAAGAACTGGGTCAACCTATAACGTTAGAGGAACTTAAATCAAAAACGCCAGGGTTGGATGGATTCCAACAATACTTCTTCTACAGTATTTTGAATATTAGGACCTACCATCTTACAAGCTTTAACATCAGCCATAGAGAATGGTATTTTCCACCAACAAACCAAAACCGCACTAATTTCTGTCATGCCCAAAAAGGGACAAAGATCTTACAGATTGCTCAAATTTCAGGCTCATCAGCCTCATCGGGACTGATATTAAGCCTTATTCCAAAGTCTTGGATCTCTGCATAGAGCGCTTTATTGAGAAGCTAGTCCACCCCAACCAATCAGGTTTTATACCAAAGCGTCAATTTCCGGCTATAAAATTAATTGGAATAAATCTAATCTTTTATTGAACAACAGGCATGTGACATCAGCCATTAGTGTTACAATACCAACCCAAAGCAAAATTACATATTTGGGTATCACCATACACGCATCGCTACAGTGAGTTGTCCAGGACAACTATGAAACTATATTAAGTAGTGTTCAAAGGGATCTGGCCAATTTGTCTGCGCTGCCGGCATCGCTACGGTCCAGGATTGCTGTTGTTAAAATGAACATAGTTCCTCGTGTGAATTTCTTAAGTAAAATGATCCCCTTATCCCCAGCAATACATTTCTGGAAGAAACTTGATACCTATAATAAACAAGCTAGGCTAAAATACTCTACCCTGCAACACAACACAAACACGGGAGGCCTGGCCCTCTCCAACTTTAAAATGAATCACAGAGCCTTTCGGCTACGGGCCCTCAGAGTGTGGATGGACCCCTCATCTACAGTTCCATGAAGAGAAATAGAGCAAAACCTCACTGGAAGTCTAAGACTGCAAGACCTTGCCTTTGTGTCCAAAAAATTTAATGCTAGCCTATGGCCCTATTATCACCAACACATTGACCAACTTTAAACAGATGGAGGAGCAAGTACGCTACACCAATAAGTGGCATTTGAATAGCCCAATATGGCACAATGCACACTTAATGTCTGGTAACAAACCCTTTGCTTGTAAGCAGTGGAGTGACAGAGGTATTTATACCTTATACCAGCTATTCAGTGAGAAAGGTATGTTGAGTTTTGAAGATCTGAGAGCTAGTTTTGAGGTCCCCAGGACATCCTTCTTCTTTTATCGTTTCAGCCTTAAAATGTTATGGAGTGCCATGGGGAAACAGTGTTGAGGCGCACCCAGTCACTAAATGGTTTGTTGATTTTCCTGTGAGAAGATTAGTGTCCAAGATTTATGCTAAACTGATGCAAGTATCCATAGGAGAACTCCCAATAGTAAAGAAATGCGAGCAAGAGCTGAACCCTGAGGGGAACACAATTAATTGGGAGACAGTTTGGGACATTTTCCACTGTTCCAAGAACCCAAATCATCAGCAGATCCACTTCAACATATGTCATAGGACATATTGGACTCCTCAGAAGAGATACGTCTCTAAAGTCATTCCCACTCCCTATTGCAAGTTCTGTTAACCTGAACAACCTGGAACTTTCCTGCATATGGTCTGGGAATGTGAACTGGTGCATGAGTTCTGGAATATAACAACATCAATAATATCTGATGTAACAGGATGTTTAATTCCTGCTGACCCGATTGTTTTGTTACTTAATGACGACTCTAAATTGCACCTGCTTGGGAAACAGATGAAAGTTTGGCTAGCTCAAAAACTCAACCAAGCTCAACCGCAAACAAGAAAATGATAGCTCAGCGCTGGCTCCCCCCACTCGCTTTGTAAAAACAGTGGTTGCCGTATTTTCTAGACAAAGTTATGCTTGAGCTCTCTACAGCAAGGATTAACAAAGCCAAACCTTGGACTCTCAACCTATGGAAAAGCCCAGCAGCACAAATATCAGACCTAATGACCTCAGCGCCACAAGAAATAGAGGACAGTGACTAGGCAAGGTGTGATTTCTGTTTGTTTATTTGTTCTGTTTTTCTTGAAACTGCAGAGAGTGGGGGCTAGGAGAGGGTTTTTGTTCTTGTTCAATTTTAGTTTCTCTGTTCTTTATGTCTAATGAGAAAAAAACAATAAAAAATTGAAAAGTTTTCTCATGTTTGGTCTCAAAATGGCGTTTAATACTCGATGTTCAGCAAGTTTTCAAGACATAAAGTGCACACAGCACGGTCCTTCTGAAACACAGACCCCACTCTTCTGTCCATGAGGGCTGGAACTTTAGCGTTCTTAGCTAGCGGGCCTGCCGATATACCCGCTCTGCCAGCAGCATTACTAGTAGCCTACTAGCCAATCAGAGCAGAGCAGAGTAGGGTGGGTCTTTTCTGCAAGTGGATGGGGATAGTTTTTATACAGTCTATGGTGGGGATACAAGTCAATCAAACTACCGTAAATAACAGGTGAACTGTGAACATTGTAATTTGGCATGCGGATAAGAGAGCGCTTCAGCATCTCAACCATGATTTCAACACATCAATAACTCTCTTGCACACATATTGCCAGCATGCCATTGGTTAAGGGTGGGACCTTAACCAATGGCACGCTGGCAATATGTGCTTAAGGTTGCAGACCCCTGCTGTACATTGCCCAATCTGCCCCAAACTGCTCAGGCTTTATAAGAGTCCTGGCCTGAGGAAATCTACATAACAATATTGAATTATAGTCGTAGTGCCATCTTCTGGCAACAGAAAGTCAGCCTTGTGTGACAAAGATCATCCGATTTTCCTGATATATACATGGTGTGGTCTAAACATGATATACATGATGTATAAATAATGTGTGTTCTCTAGCACCACATAGTGACACAGGTATGGGCACAGGTAGTGGTACAAAATGTGAAATATGTAATTTCCAACATCATGCACTCCATGGAGGGAATTAAGTCTTACTCTTGCGTGCACTGTCTGACAGTCATGCGCAGAGTGCAAGGGCCCACTCAATGCTGATGGGAACAACAATATTTGAAATTTGTACAGAAATAAATTTGTAATTGTAAGATTAGAGTAAGATTGTTTCTAGCAGAAGCTTTGGCGGTAAGATGTAAATGCAGGCTAGCCTCTGGAATCTCATCTCCCAGATTACCTTTCGAAAACACGACTGAATGACGTCAGTAGATTGGCAGCTGTCACCTGTGTGATGCAAAATTATGTCTTAACATGCTCTAGTCCACACTGATAGCAGTTTAGCCTAAGATGAGCTAAAAGCTTATTCATCCATGAAGACAAGAGCGGTGTTGGGACTAGGCCTGGCAAACCCGGTTCCTTTTAAGGATTCGGGTTATTCTGAGTCACTCACTAAACTGAACCGGGTTGTGCGAGTCACTTTTGCCAAGGAAACTCAGTCCTACTGCGTACACCCACTCGCCCCCTCATGCAGTCACGGAAAAAAGAAAGCATTTTGAGACTGTTTATTTATTGTCTTAACTTAGTGTAGCCTTAGCAATATATAGGCTTTCAATGTAGACATAGAAACAGGAACGGCAAAATGCTCGTAGTGAATACATAAATATAATTTTTTTAAATCGACTGTGTGCTCCACCTAATTGCATTTCAACATATTACATTCCAACCCGGTCTAACGCCAGGTCGTGTAATAGTCACGTTATTTTGATTCATAATTTCGTGTACAGGTTACGATTTTGACGTTTTTTTCGTGTATATGCAACGACTTTTGAACGTGTACAGGTCACGCTTTTCGAACCTGCTCTGGGGGATGCGACTACGGGGAAATGAGGCGCAACGCGCCCGCTAAAACAACGGCACGGGCCGACACTCGCGATCGGGGAAATGCGGCGCCACACGCCGGCCAAAACAATGGCACGGGCCGCCACTCGCGATCGGGGAAATGAGGCGCCACACGCCGGCCAAAACAACGGCACGGGCCGCCACTCGCGGGCCGCCACTCGCAGGACACGGGAAATGAAACGCCACAATAACGAGATGGTTGGGGTTAGGAAAAAAAAAGAACGGGGAAAGGAACCGTCACACGCGGGACACGGCGACAAAGGAACTGCAACACGCGGGACAAAGGTACTGCCACAAGCGGGGCGCGATCCCCGGTCTCCGGCATGAAAGTCCTGTGTTTTATGACCCATCCACCACCCCAACCAACCTCGAGTGAATCCCATGGTCTGCAAGCTTCTGAGGCCTGCGGGTCGGATAACCTGTCTCGGACTGTCTCTCTGCTCACTCAGTCGCTTGAGTTGATTTGTGGAGTTGTTGCCTACGAAATTGTAAGTTATGAAGCTATTTGCAGCTAAGATGGCTAGGACTAGTAGTAGCTAATGTTGCAAGAGGTTTGTGTGTGGTGCTGTTATCATTTTAGATTTAATTGTAGTAGGACTCAACTGATCCGAGTTAATGATACTAGAGATTTGCGATTCATGAGTCAATTTAAAGACTTGGGTTAAAGATCCGAGTGAATAACGACTCAAACAGGTTTAGTTGGGACACACACAGCCGTGGAGATGACAGAGCTTGGAAGGCAGCAGCTAGCTAACTGTTGACCATGTTAGCACGGTTAGCACATATCCTTAGCAGTTAAATGAGTCAAGCCGCTAGCCAGTGCACGCCCAGCCCGGGTAATATTAGTGCACTTAGCCGAGTGGTGGTGGGCATCTAACCAATGTGACACAAACATCCTACTAGTCACTGAGTCAGAATGGGAAATAACCTTTACTGAAAAAGTCGAGGCAGAGAAACTGCTGCTGCTGCAGGCTGAGATGAGAGCCCAGCTGCTCTGATGCTTGGTTGGCTTCCATCCGGCTATCATTTCCTGAATGTTCGGCCCAAAAGTGATTCCGTGGAGAGGGTGGTTCATTACAAATAGGACAGACTGGAGTTTAGTTTTTAGTTTATTTTTCTTTGAACTCAAAGTTGAACGGTCTTCTTTCTCTGTATGTTGGTTCGCCATTGTGAGTCAGCAGTAATGTAATGGAGGCACCCGACCCAATTAACATACCGTTTCGTTGATTCTTTCCTTATCGGAAGTACCCAATTTCCGAGTACAATGGAACGCAGCATAACCGGCAAAACCAACCCCTGCTGACTAATGTAAAAAGCGTCACTAACTGTGTGAATTTAGGGCGGGAAAGTCGCACCAGACTCTCAGATTATATAACTTGACAAAGCAGCAAATACAGCTATACTCACATGTTTTGCACAGAGAATATCAGCTTCTGCCTTCAAACAGATGCTTTAGAGTTCATTCTTTCAATCGCATAAGACTTAAAAACTCTTTCATACATCAATCTATCCTATTGTTAAACTAGCTACATTAAATCCAGTGCAATATTTATTCAGGGTTACAAGTCTCCAATAACTTGTCTGTGTGTATTTTCTGTTGCTATACATGTATGCTTTCTTTTCTTACTTGGGTGTTTATGTCATTTGTGGTAATGTTTCATCTATGTCTTTTGGTGTTATTCATCTTATGTATGTCTGTATGTATGTATGTATGTCCTCTTTTTTATATGAGCTACCCAGGGATGCAAAAAGAATTTCAGCACTGGTTGACAATAAAGTTGTATCGTAATCCATGCACACATTCAACAGAAGCAGAAGGACTATACCAGTGTATTTTAGTTCTTTTTAATTTGTCTTTCCACAGATGACGCATCAAGCAAATATTCTTAACAGGCTTAAGAGAAACCAGACAGGAATCGAGAAGACCAACGATTACACCGCTACACGGCAATCTCATTGAACCACTTTGGCAATAACTTTCTGTAAGTCCTGGACAAACAATCACTGTCTGAAAAAAACACATGTCCCGTGTGTAAACAGCCACAGAGAGACAGATGCAACCACATCGCTATATGACTAAACTGTGCTGAATCCAACAACCAGCACGCCATCTTGGCCAACTATGAACGCTACCACAGCAAATCAGTCGGACTGCCTCGAGGTGAAGGTCCCAGTTCCTCTCTTCTTCATTATCGGTGTGGTAAGCCTGGCAGAGAACCTGCTGGTTGTGGTGGCCGTCATACGAAACAGGAACCTCCACTCACCCATGTACTGCTTCATCTGCAGCCTGGCAGCCTTTAACACCATTGCAAGCCTCACCAAAACCTGGGAGAACCTGATGATTGTGTTTGCCGATGTGGGACAGCTGGAGAAGAAAGGTTTCTCTGAGAAGAACCTGGATGATGTGATGGACTCCCTGCTGTGTATGTCATTTATGGGCTCCATTTTCAGTTTCCTGGCTATTGCTGTTGACCGGTATGTATGTATAGCTTGGATTCGCACACACAAATGTTTTAGATGAACGTTTTACAGCATTTTTATACCACATATTTGACAGTATGAGGGATGAATTGGAATCTGTGATAATATTAATGTGTTCCATCCCAGCCCACTAGTCCACCAGAATCCCCATGAACAAAAGCATCATGTAGTAGCTGTATGTGGCTGTCCACTGCTCCCTAAAGCTCAGAATAGGGTAAACGATTGTATGTGATGGATAATACAATTTCTGCTAGTTCTTCTCAAACTTGTAGAAAATATTTAGATAAAGTTGGTTTTTACATTGGTTGTCATGAGACCATTATAATTGTGAATATTTGTTCTTGACCTCAAGTCAAGTGAAAGAATTTAGACTTGTCTTGATGTTTGATTTTACCATCAAATGCTTTTATAACGGAGTCATGAATAATTCCCTTGACCTCAAGTAAAGTGGAACCATTTGGACTTGGTCATTAATTCAATTCAATTCAGTTTTATGTATAGTATCAAATAGGGGTGGTGAATCACCAGAAGTACCACGATACAATATTATCATGATACTTAGGTCACGATACGATATTATTGCGATTTTAAACATATTGCGATATTCTGCAATATATTGCAATTTATTACCTTTTTTCCAACTTCATTATTATGTCCCCAAAGGAAACATCTGTTTGTTCATCTCACATGAATTTTATTGCTGTAAAAGGTGACTGTCAAGCTGACTAACTAACCAGCACTTTAATGAATATGTTATAAATGTTGTATACACCTGGCAAACTGAACTGTTTGCATTTTTAATTAAGGTGGACTAGACTGTAATACAAACAGGTATGCACTGCTGTGCTACTACAGGTATTTTTTACAATGCAACTTGTACAAAAAAAGTCGTGCAGGCCCTTCAGCCCCTACGGAAAGGCAATAACTGTTAAATTTAAATAAAATAAAACATGTAGCCTTACATTCAAATAAAATGTTAAAATTAAATAAATTGCAACATGTACTCTTTAAGTAAACAAAATGGGCTACTGTTTGCTGCCAACCTTGGTACTAAAAAAAGTTCAAAAACATTTGGACAGTGAAGGAATATCAGCATTCTTGCTCATAAAGAGGAGCTGATCAACATGCTCTGAGCTCAGAGTGCTCCTTTGTGCTGTGACAATGTCTCCAGCCGTCGAGAAGACCCTTTCGGCTGAGACGCTAGTACCTGGGATACAAAGGTATCTTTTTGCCAGCTTGGCCAGGAAAGGATAGACTCGCTCATGTGATTTCCACCAGCTTAGAGGCTCTTCTGTGAGTGACAGTGGTGTGACCTCCTGATATCTTTTCACTTCCTCCTCAGCTATGGCAGTTAATGATTTTGTTGGGGCTCCAACATCACCATAAGTCTGACCAAGTAAGTCTGTTAGCCCACATGACTTCCTCATCTTGGCTGGTCCGGGTTCCTCTTCAGTATAGCCAGGTTCCTCCTGATGCTCCTGGACTTCTGGCTCAGAGATGGTCTGCTGCCTAATTTCTTCCTGTAGAATTCACACACACACACACACACACACACACACACACACACACACACACACAGTAGGAGAGAATAAATATGTACTGTATCTTTAATGCAGAAAATGTTGTTTATATTTGGTAATTTATAGTTTGTCTTTATTTTTTTAATCTTTACTAATATGACTACAATATTAGTAGAGAGTGACATGTGGGTTAAAAAGTATTCTGCTTCTATTATTTAAATGTTTGATTACCTGAAGGGTTACTGCCTCGGCAACCACTCTGGCAAAGGTTTCCTGTCTCTCCTCTGGGGACAGGAATGGCAGGGTTTTAAACCGGGGGTCCAGGGATGATGCTGTGTAGAGGGTGTTCTTCTCTGCTGCACTGGCATATCTCTTTTTAAGATCTTGACTGGTGCTTTGTTTGACGTCTCTGATTAGCGCTGTGTCACCAATGTTGTCCTGTGTGTCATGTAACAACTGTGCGAGCAGCGGTGCGACGAGTGAGAGAGTAGGATTCTTTTCCTCAGACATCACGGTGGTCGCCACTTGCATCGACTTCAATGCTCGCACAATTTCTTCAGCGTTCCCAATATAAGACTCATTCAATGTGAAGACATCTGTGCTACTCTTTCTATCTTCGGGAGACAACAGCGCTGCACAAACGGCAGGCTGCTGTTCAAGAAACCGCAGTAGCATTTCATAAGCACTGTTCCATCTCGTGCTGACATCAGTCTTCAGTTTATGGGTCGGGAGCTGTAACATCATCTGTTTTTTCTCCAAAGCGTGGTTTGCCACCGTGCTTCTGTTGAAAAAGCTGGTTCGCCGTACTCTCCCCATGAGCCTGGCCACTGCTGGCAGATTTAACGCGCGCTGCGACGCCAGATTCAGCGTGTGTGCGAAACACTTGATGTGGAGGTGTCCCGCTAACTGAACGGCAACGGCCATGTTAGAAGCGTTGTCGGTGACAACCACCAGATTTTTGTCTGCAATCCCCCATTCCCGTGCTGCATTTTGCAGAAGGTTAGCAATGTTAGCCCCGGTGTGACTTTCGTGTACTGCTCTAGTTTGGAGAACGTGAGACAGCAGTTGTCTTCTGTGAGATAATGAGCTGTAATAGTCACATAGGAATCCACTGCCCGTGACGTCCATGCATCACAAGTCAATGCAACACGTTCTGCTGGTTTCAAACTTTCCTTAACTTTAAGCTTAACTTCTCTGTAGAGCTTGGGTACGGCTGTATCCGTGAAAAAACGGCGCGACGGAGTCACGTACCTTGGTTCCAGTGTTTTTAGCAAGTGACAAAATTCCTCATTTTCCACAACGTTGTATGGACGCAGGTCTTTGCACATGAAGTAGGCGATGGCTTGAGTTATTTTATTAGCTCGCTCTGAATTGGGAGGTAGCTTTGTCAAGCTAAGTGTGTCCAGTGTTGGTTGGTTTTTCGGCGGAGCTGGTTTAGCATTAGCTTTACCGTCTTCGGCTAACGCTAACTCTGGATGGTGGCGTGTGAGATGAGCCCTCATGTTTGTGGTATTCCCTGAGTATTTTATTTGCATACGACACTCCTTGCAAATCCCATGTCTCATATCAATCTCAGTTGTCCCGTCCTTGTTAAAAAATCCGGAAAAAGTCCAAACACATGATTTAAACGCAGATGGTGCATTTCTGATTTCTTTCTCTGACGCTGCCATGTTTATTTTATCTACATCCTCCTGCACGCTGACAGTCACCCCGCTGACCTCACCAGAAAACAAACAGCGCCATCTGGTGGACTGAATAAGCAATTGATTTTATTATTCTACTACCAAAAAGTTAAATTCTCATGTGCAATTTAAATAATAAAAGATCGATACTTGGCGTCTGTGTATCGATACAGTATTGCCACGGGAAATATCGCGATACTATGCTGTATTGATTTTTTCCCCCACCCCTAGTATCAAATCATAACAAGAGTTATCTCATGACACTTTACAGATAGACCACACTCTATAATTTACAAAGACCCAACAATTCCAGTAATTCCCCCAAGAGCAAGCATTTAGTGTGACAGTGGCGAGGAAAAACTCCTTTTAGGAAGAAATTTTGGGTGGTGAGAAAAACTTCCTTTTAGGGAGAAACCTCGGACAGACCCAGGCTCTTGGTAGGCGGGGTCTGACACTGCCGGTTGGGGGTGGGATGAACAATGGCAATAATAGTCACAATAAAGATACTGGAACAATGACTAGAAATAGTAGTTGTAGTAGTTCATGGCATAGCATGGCACTGCAGGGCGTTACAGGACATAGCAGGGCACAGCAGAGCATAGCAGCGTGTAACAGGGCATAGCAGGATGCGAAGCAGGACCACCGGGACAGCTGCAACCATGATTTAGGTGCCACCCTAGTCCAAGGAAACATGCTGGGCAAAATAAACACATAAGGACTCCGGGGAATAAGCTCCCCAGAGCTTTTCTGGGACAAGGATGCACACAGATGGAAAGAGAGAGAAGAGAGAAACTCAGTATGTCAAAGGATGTCCCCCGGCAGTCTAAAACTATAACAGCATAACTAAGTGAGAGGAGAGGAGCCTGGTCGGGCAAGAACTCTCCCCTGCCGCTGTACTGGCCTGCCTCCCTCTACTTTGATTATATCATTGATTATATGGTAGATTAATCTGACGACTATGAAGAGAAGCAGAGAAGAGAAGGGGTGCCGTGTCTGAAGATATACACCCTCCGCCGCCGGTCTAGGCGAACGCTGCAACTCCTCACTCCCTAACTATAAGCTTTATCAAAGAGTTTTAAGTTTACTTTTAAATGTGGTGACGGTGTCTGCCTCCCGAACACAGCTGGTTCCACAGGAGAGGAGCCTGATAGCTGAAGGCTCTGGCTCCCATTCTACTTTTAGAGACTCTAGGAATCACAAGTAACTCTGCATTCTGGGAGCGCAGTGCTCTAGCGGGGCAATAAGGTACTAAGAGCTCTTCTAGATATGATGGTGCTTGACCATTTAGAGCTTTGCAGTGTTCCTCTATATTGATAGCATAGTGGCGGTGCGCCACGGTAAAATTTCCAGCGCCACGGTATCACAAATAGGGCAGACGCACAACAGGGTTTCCGCTATGTACACCACACACCACCGTTTGTTTATGAAAAGTCATAAAGTCGTAGAGCAGTTTGCTGTACTGAACTCAAGCGAATTGTCATTCGCTGACTTTGATGAATTTACTGTTTATCAGACCCCAGATGAGACAAGAAGCTAATGTTAGCTAACGCTGCTGTGACGGCCCCTCTGCCTCTGACTCCCGTTGCAGGAGAACGCTGTATTCCTCCGACACACTGTATTAACATTACTGTTTTAAAACCGTTTTCCAGGTTAGTGGGGGTGCATACCGCTCAAAACCAACATGAAAAACGTAGCTAGTAATGTTCACTCAGCATTTAGTTTTGTTGTTAAACTGTGTGTGTAAAATGAGTGCCACGGTGACGTTAAATCACCCTACTGTACCGTCTATTTGCTGGATGGTTTCAAGCTAAAGGTCGCAGCTAACATATAATCTAGCAGATATGCCCGTACACTGACGTCCAATGGAATTACAGTAGTCCAGCCTGGAAGTAACAAATGGATGGACTAGTTTTTCAGTATAGTTTTGAGACAGGATGTGCCTAATTTTGGCAATGTTACAAAGATGAAAAAGGCTGTTCTTGAGGTTTGTTTTAAGTGGGCGTTGAAGGACATATCCTGTTCAAAAATAAGTCCTAGATTTCTGACAGTAGTGCTGGGACCAGGGCAATACTATCCAGAGTAACTATTGTGGTGTAATTCAGTAGCAATGCTGTAATGCTATGTGGTGAGGAATCCGCCGACACTGTTTCTTGATTATAAAGGTTTATTTACATCAAAGAAATCAGCATCATGTACAAGCTCTGCAGAGCTCGGAGAGGACCTGTTTTCCCCGATTTTCCAGTGGTCCTCTGACTTTCTTTGTTTTAACATGGTATATATTCTATAATGTGTGTAACATAGATGGGGGAGGAAACAATACTTTGACCAATGGCTATCATCCTTTTGGAACCAAGCCAACAAGGGCATCCCTAATTCTTTCCAGATGTTTCCAGAGAAGTGTCCAGCGAATGTAAGCTAAAGTTCATACGAGTTTCTTTGTTACCAAAAACTTAAGATAAAGTTTATAAAAGGTCCGTTAGAAGTCCAGATACTACATTTCCCCCCTTCGAGACTAATTAAGTCTCGAAAACAAAAAGAGTAACAATACAAAATAACACTTTCCATTACATCAGGTGTCTTGTAATATAACCTTAGCAATAACACAAGTTTTCATAGAGTGTAAACAATTTCTAGGAAGTGTAAACAAACATTTTATGGAGTGTAAGAGCGAAAAACCTGTCTGGCTGCTTTCTTCCCAAATATCCAATCAATCTAGACAGGAAAATTCTCTCACGGCCCCTCTGCCCAAGGCGACCACCTCAGTACTCCAGATCAATTAGAAATCTTTTTATCAATCCATGTAATGTCTTGGTGTACTCAAATACATATGTCAACCTCAGGAATCAAATAAAATCAAAACATTGCCCCAATTCAGACTGATCGACTCATCGGATCTGAAAAAGGACCTCGCCTTACCTAGACCCCGCTGTCCCTAAGCGTCAAGAAAAACATAAAAACATCTGAGGTCTCCATGTGTATTCCACAACAAAACATTCTTCAAACAATTTAATACAAAACGAATATAACACAAAGTATATATCCATTGCAGCTCCTTTGCGGTGTCAAACGTCCAGTGTGATGTAGATGGAATCTGAACATTCATCATTGTATCCTTGTTCAGAGTTCTCCAGTCCATTTTATTGTCCATATTCAAGTATCTGAATCCCCTCTGCACATTACCCCATATGCTCTGGAAGAAAAGAAAACACCAACCAGTATCTTTGCAAAACAACACATAAAAGAAACATCAAATCAAATATCAAAATTACTATGAATGAACCAAAAATAATATGAAGATATGAATCACATATGAATCACATATGAATCACATTCCATTTCCCCCCTTTGATAAAATAAAAAAACACTAAACAATATTCAAAGAAATGTGAAAATTATGACAGAATCAGATATTCAAAATGAAGAACTTTCCATCAATACTGCTAGATTTATACTCAAATGATAGGATTCAAAATTATGAAAGTGTACATTGTCTCTCTTCACTCTACTTCCAGAACTAGAATCAGATTTAGCTGTAACAAGTGTTTCCCTCCTTTTGCAACACAAGCTAACTTATGTGCTTCCTAAATCCCTCTTTGCTGACTTATTGATAGTCAGCAACAAAAGTTATATCATTTTAAAGATAACTCTTATCCTAATGTATCAATCACATCTTCAACAAATTAAATCAAACAAATTGACCAAATCATAAACCTCCCCATTTTTTTATTAACACATATGGATGTAGCCAATTAGATAGAGAAGACCAAATTTATTTTAAGAGCCAATCATTTTGTAGCATGTAATTACGCACTTTCTACAATGTATCACACACAATTCTCTCTTCACTGTTTATTTAACAGATAGTGGGTGTAATAGATCTCCTTATGTTAAACACCCCTTCTTTCAACCTCATCTACTTGACATTCCTGTATAAACTGGACTGAGGCTGAAAAATAACCTGACACAGCAATATACTAACATAAAGCAATGTAGCCACCTTGCCACATCATAAAATTATAACCATGCATATGGTCAATACTGAATTCTCAATTTCTCAATGCAAGCCATCATTGAAATTTAGACTGATACTTAAACTAACATCTCAACACATCAGTGTAACATGTTGAACTGTGAAAATTATCCTAAACTCTTCATACCAAGTCTACTCGCAAATGTAATGTGCAGAACAATCGTTCTTCTCCCTTAACATTGTTTCTGTAATTAATAAGCCAAAATTGTAATCTATATCAAAATTCAATGAATTGCAGAGCTTCACTCTGGAGTCTCTGTAAGTTATTTTACTGTCTAACTCAGTGGTTCTCAACCTTTTTTGTGCCAGCACCCCCCTATCCATTATCCAGGTCCCTAAGGCCCCCCATCAAATATTATGTAGGCTAAATGCCCCGAATATTAATGATTACGCCCTAATATAGGCATATTATTGTTGTTACTATTGTTATCAAAAATAATCAAAAAATCAAATCATTGAATGACAAACAACACATGTATTAGTTTCCCAGGTATCAAAAACGCCATGTGAATAGAAATTATATATATTTACAGTTTTTTTTAAAAAATGCAACCATTTGACATTCAAATTAAATAACAGCAGCCAATCAGAACGACTAGATATGTAACATTCAAACTATAAATAGGTATTATCAAAAGGCCTGCTGCATGGTGTGAACCTCAGCACCTTTATAAGATGACTATAATTTGAATGTCCTTTTTTGTTTGTGAAGTGACCTTGGGTGTCATGAAATGCGCTTTAAATAAAATGTATTATGCTTATTATTATTATTACAAACACTAACAGTAGCCAATCAGAAACATCTAGCAATTTAACATTCAAATCTATTTTTCATTCAAATCTAAAATCGAATTGTGCCAACGGAAAACAAGCTGGCACTTATCAAGGGGTAAAAGCAGAAGACACACACACACACACACACACACGTATTTTGGTAATGACAAACGACTTGAAGAACGACATCTACTGCCGAATGGAAATAAGTTTACAACCTTTGAAAGTTAGTGAGAGCTGTTTTTTAATGCTTAGAAGAGTCTAGGTTAGAAGAGTCTGGGAGTAAATAGCAGAAAAAAACGTTTTGAGAAAACACAACCCCACATCGCGCTGTTTTGTGGAGGTGTGAGAGTCCCGTACAGTAAACAGTGACATCACTGCCTCTATGGCTTCCATAAGAAAGTTTTAAAACACCAAACACAAGCCCTGAACTGCCCGCGAGTTTATGGAACAGCTAAATGTTTGCCAAACAACAAAGCACAGTCGATATCTCTCGCACGTCTCTTTTCTTTCTCTCTTTCTCCGTGAAATGAAGCTGCATTCAGGTACAGTAGGAAACGTTGTGTTTAATAAACCATCTGACGAAAAACTGTTACTGTGAAATATAAAGTCTACTTGTGCTACATTGGGGGGGGGGTTAAAGAATACAACAGGACGTCGCGGCGATTGCTTTTTTTTCTTATCCGAACGCAGCTTCACGTAGTAGCTACAAAGCTCATTTAAGATGATGCTCTGACGTCCCGTTTCCATGAAGGCAGCACGGAGCTGCGCCAAACAAAGCTGACAGAAGCACAGAAAAGTTAGGATACCCGTCTCGTCCAGTCGCAGTGCTGTAAACTGGCAGCTTTTAATGTAGCAGACTACTTATTCTTTAGTAGTTTAAGTGTAAACATGTATTGTTATTGTGAATCTTTGGTTTAAACTAGCTTTCAAACAAACGCCCCCCAAGGGCACCTCAACGCCCCCCTTTCCAAAATATTGCTTCCAACGCCCCCCATCATCTTCTAAACGCCCCCTGGGGGGCGGTACCGCCCCCGTTGAGAAACACTGGTCTAACTCTACAGGTTAGAATCCTGCAGGCTTCAGTAACACCACTGCAACTTATGCAGAATAGTGAAATTCAAATCAGATTTCTAGACCTCTATATAAATGACAAAAGATGCTGATCCATCATTGGACTGTAATAACTGATTTCCGTTCGTGAATCTGTACTTAGAAAGAATGATATGAACAGATTACTGATACACTATAAACAACAAATTAACCAATGTAAAAAATTTTCATTTGACTAAGATATATCTGTAAGTGGAAGTGGTCTCACATTATTACTGTTACTATTTTCATATGGTCCTAATGACACTTGTGATACACCTTGCCCTTCTTTTTGTGTTAAAGATAAAGGTGCATTTACGAACTACATCCAAGAATAGTTTAGTGATGTTAATGTCAGGCTATTTTCAATATTTATTCAATATTTTTCACATGAGAGTTACTCTATTTTTAAGGTAGAAATAATTAGGGCTGCCACCTCTTAGTCGATTAGTCGAGTAATCGGTCGTTTTGGTCTTAGTCGACTAAGATTTCTTTAGTCGATCAGTCATTTTTTATGCTTATTCATGCTTAATTACTCATTTCCAAGAAACTTATGAGCACATTTATGGTAAACACAAGATTTAAAGTGGTGCTTTTGCAGGATTAATTTTGGAGAAACTCAGTTTTACAGATGGTTAATTAACTACATTTATATTGTGCTTTTCTAGTCTTAACCACCTCTCAAAGCGCACAGCTCTGTCAATTAAATCAACTAATCGATTAGTCGACAAAATTGTATAAGTGTTAGTTGACTAAGAATTTCTTTAGTCGAGGACAGCCCTAGAAATAATTACTTCTTTAGAGTATATGTATTTTCAAAATGTGTGTTGTCAGTGCATTACCTACTTTCTATGCGTTGTTATGCCAGAGCAAATCCGGTCTCTCTCCCCTCCTTCTCTGGTCAGTCAGCTGATGTCCACGCTCATCTGTGGAGATCTGTACCAACTTGTGACTGTTTTTGTCCTTCTCTTTCCGGTCCTGATGACACCTCCCTTTCAGATCTTCTGGGCACCTCTAGAATCCTGGCTCCAGACCCCTATAAGGGTTCACTGGTCTTCCAATTGACGTTAGTTGGCACCTGAATCCTCTTCTGTAATTTCCTCTGGGATTCCATCCTGGTATATTGCAATCACAGGCAAAGTGGCCATCCTGTCCACAATTGAAACACGCTTGTGGAGATTGCATAAAATGCGGATTAAGTCTTCCAGCTCGTCCTCTTCCTCTTCCTCTCCAGTTCTGTATCTGTCCAGAAGCTGGCTGTGTGTATAAAATAACTGGAATCACTAATGGTGGCTGTTGATTTGGTGAACACTGATTCTGCTTCTTGTCCTTATTCTTATCTTCCACCAGCTGCATTTGATTGAGTTTTCTGGGAGTTTCTCGATCTTGTTCTTTCTGCTCATGTTCCTTTCTCCTATATAGCTCTACCTGATGAGCTACATAATCTGCATAGACATTTTTTCCCATGCTTCCAAGTCCAACCAACTCTTCCAGTTTGCTCCTCACTGGTGATGGCAGCCCCTTCTGTATTTTGGCTCGCAAAATTGACTGCTCCACTTGACTCACATCTGGATCATTTCCGGTAATATTT
>CM046792.1:11880435-11921945 GCA_025617405.1 Perca schrenkii
GTATGTTCAATAGTATCGAATGCAGCACTAAGATCTAATAAGACAAGTACGGAGGCAAGTCCTTTGTCTGAAGCGGTTAGGTCTTTAGTAATTTTCACCAGTGCCGTCTCTGTGCTATGATGCATTCTAAATCCTGACTGAAAGTCCTCAAATAGACTATTGCTGTATAGAAAATCACATAACTGATTAGCGACTACCTTTTCAAGGATCTTGGAGAGAAAGGGAAGGTTAGATATAGGTCTATAGTTGGCTAAGACCACAGGATCGAGGGTGGTTTTTTTCAGAAGAGGTTTTATCACAGCTACTTTAAATGACTGCAGTACATCACCTGTTAATAAAGACATTGATCATATTTAGTAATGAAGTGTTAACCACGCAGAGGTGGGTAGAGTAGCCAAAAATTGTACTCAAGTAAAAGTACTGTTACTTCAGAATAATATGACTCAAGTAAAAGTAAAAAGTAGTCATCCAAATAATTACTTGAGTAAGAGTAAAAAAGTACTTGGTGAAAAAAACTACTCAAGTACTGAGTAACTGTTGAGTAACGTCTGATTTATTTTTTTAACATAAGCATTCAATCAGACGGACAAAAAATACAAAATATTCATATTTAGACAAATTATAGTTCATCCAATCAATTAAATTAATTTAAATTAATTAATTATAAAATATCTTAAATTAAAATAATCCAGGTAAATTCAAGTACTTAAAAAATAATATCAATAAAATAATAATACATAAAAAATAAATAAGCACAAGTAACACAAATTTCCACACCTTTACACTTTTTTTTTACCAGACTCTGCAGGCAGAACTAGAACAAGGTAATGTAGCTGCTGTTTGGTACTTTTACTAAGGTAAACATGCTTTCATTCACAAAGGTGGATCACTTGTTATCGGGTTCAATCGCTGTGGTAACTTATGCTGGACGCCTAACCTGGTCGGGAGCAATAAGTTGGAGATCAGAGATCAACTGGTGTGAAAGCACCGCCTACTGACCAATCAATACTCCACTGATAACGGCTTCACCGTTCTTAGAAGATCAGGTGGAGCTCGGTGCACGGAGAGAGAGGGAGAGAGGGGGAGAGAGAAAAAGAGAGGGGTGTGCTCATACAAAAAATATTTAGAGACCGACAGCCCCGTTAACATTCCCTGATGTCGATATTTGCCGTGTGTAATGCGCACAGCGGTTTTATGTTTTTTATATTTTTTATTTGCTCTCACGATCGCTCTCACTGCCATGGTTGCAACTGAAATAAAAGGCTAAAGCAACGACAGTTTATGGAAAGTACAAGTGTAATTATGGTCAGATATTGTGCCTGACTGGTGGGGAAGTGATATTGATAAGAGTTGTGCGCATCTACAGCGTCGGCAATTTTTTTTTTTTTGCCAGCTTTCCTTCCCGTTTTAGGAAGCAGCGACTGTATTGCGTTTTGCCTGTAAAACCATGTATGTGTTCATTTTTATGTAGAATTATAGTTTGCTCTTCTTATGTAAAATATGTGGCTATTGTTGGTCATGTTGTGCAAACATCACCTCTTGTGAACAGGCGCCGCTGGATTGGGAAACCCTGGGTTGATTGAACTAGTTGATAACCACCGTCATGACACAGTTTATGCGGGACCGCGGTGGTTAGGTTAGGTGAAGCCGGGAAACTGAAATAAATCCATGGCATGTTGATCTTGCTTCGTAGTACAGGGCGCGGTTCCTCCTCGTCTGTGACGTTTCTGACATTGCCATTTTTGTTTTGCTGCAACTGTAAAAGCTAACCCATCCCGCTGCTAGGTTTGAGGAAGGTGACGAGACTGCACAACTACCTTTGATTGGGTGAAACCCAGTCACGTGGTAGAGGCTTTAGCGGAAGTCTCTCTCTCTGTCAAAATAAAACATTAAAATGAGGCATACGCGGGGGGATAAAAACAATGACGCGTAGAATACCAAAGAGGTAAAAAGAAAAGTAACGAGCTCATTGTAGCCTAATGTAGCGGAGTAAGAGTACAGTTTCTTCTTCACAAATCTACTCAAGTAAAAGTAAAAAGTATAGTGATTTAAAACTACTCCTAGAAGTATCATTTTTTTCAAAAACTTACTCAAGTAAATGTAACGGAGTAAATGTAACTCGTTACTACCCACCTCTGTAACCACGGGTAACACTTCTTTAAGTAGCCTCGTTGGGATGGGGTCTAAGAGACAGGTAGATGGCTTAGCTGAAGAGACATTTAACATTAATTGTTGAAGGTCTATAGGATAAAAGCAGTCAAAGTATATGTCAGGTCTTGTTATTCTTTCTAGTAGTCCTGCATTTAAAGGTGAACCGTTAGAAGTTGAGGGCAAAAGGTGATGAATTTTATCTCTAATTGTTAGAATTTCATCATTGAAGAAGCTCATTAAGTCGTCACTACTCAGAGCTATAGGAATAGATGGCTCAATAGAGCTGTGACTATCTGTCAGCCTGCAGTGCTGAAAAGAAACCTTGGGTTGTTCTTATTTTAATAATAATAATAATAAATTGAATTTATATAGCGCTTTTCATGGACTCAAAGTCGCTTTACAGGGCAGGGTAGATTATAAAAACATAACAAAACAAAACGAGCAAACAAAACAAGTAGAACAAAACAAGATACAGATGAAAAAGGGAGGGGGGCAGGTGGACTATGGGTAGGCTGAGGTGAAGAGATGGGTCTTGAGGCGGGACTGGAAGATGGTGAGGGACTCAGAGGTGCGGATCTCTTGGGGGAGGGAGTTCCAGAGCCTGGGAGCTGCTCTGGAGAAGGCTCTGTCCCCCAAAACAGCGCAGGTTGGACTTTTTGGATGGAGAGGAGACCGGCTGAGGTGGATCTGAGGGACCGTGAGGGTTGGTAGGGGAGAGGAGGTCAGTGAGGTATGAGGGGGGCCAGATGGTGGAGGGCTTTGTAGGTGAGGACCAGGATTTTGTAGGTGATCCGGTGGGAAATAGGAAGCCAGTGGAGTTGTTTTAGGACTGGAGTGATGTGGTGCCAGGATTTGGAGCAGGTAATGAGGCGGGCGGCTGAGTTCTGGACCAGTTGGAGTCGGTTGATGTTGGTAGAGCTGATGCCGAGGGAGAAGTGAGTTGCAGTAGTCCAGTCGGGAGGAGATGAAGGCGTGAATGAGTCTTTCAGCAGCGGGGGGGGTGTGAGAGAGGGTCTGATTTTGGCGATGTTGCGGAGGTGAAAGAAGGAGGTTTTAATGACTTGACGGATGTGAGGCTCAAGGTAGAGGGTGGAATCAAAGATAACGCCAAGGTTGCGGGCCTGGGGAGATGGGGGAGACAATGGTGCCGTCGATGGTGATAGTGGGGTTATTGGTTTTGCTGAGTGTGGATTTGGAGCCGATCAGAAGGAATTCTGTTTTGTCGCTGTTGAGTTTGAGGAAGTTGTGTTGCATTCAGGTTTTAATAGCTGACAGACAGGAGTTGATGTGGGAGAGGGGAGGATTGTGGGGGGGGATTTGGTGCTGAGGTAGATCTGGGTGTCGTCAGCATAGCAGTGGAAGTCCAGGTTGAAGTGGCGGAGTATCTGACCAAGAGGGAAGATGTAGATGATGAAGAGGAAGGGGGCCAAGTACGGAGCCTTGGGGAACACCTTGAGTGACTGTGGCTGTGGCAGAGGTGTGGTTGTGGAGAGAGATGAAATGGGATCTGTTGGAAAGGTAGGAGTGGAGCCAGCTGAGTGCAGTACCTTCGATACCGAGGTCTTTGAGTCTGGTGAGCAGGATGTTATGGCTCACAGTATCGAAGGCTGCACTCAGGTCGAGGAGGATGAGGATATTGAGAGAACCGGTGTCAGCAAAGGTGAGGAGGTCATTGAGGACTTTGAGGAGAGCGGTTTCTGTTCTGTGTAGGGGGCGAAAACCAGATTGGAGAGGTTCGAATAGGTTATTGGCATGAAGATGGGTTTGTAGTTGTGAGGCGAGTATGCGTTCCAGGGTTTTAGACAGAAAGGGGAGGTTGGATATTGGGCGGTAGTTGTTGAGAGAGGAGGGATCCAGACCAGGTTTTTTAAGGATTGGGGTGACAGCGGCAGTTTTGAAAGCAGAGGGGACAGTTCCAAGGGACAGTGAGGAGTTGAAGAGGTTAGTGAGGTAGGGGCATAGGACCGGGAGGCAGGACTTCAGAAGTGGAGTAGGGAGGGGGTCAAGGGAGCAGGTAGTGGGTTTGGAAGAGCTGATGAGTTTGGAGATTTCAGGAGGAGTGACTGGGTCAAACTGGGAGAGGAGGAAGTGTGGAGGAGGGGTCGGGAGGTCTGGAGGGATGGGGAGAGGAGGGTCCAAGGTAGGTGCTGGAGTAGATCCTGGGAGGTCAGATACAGGGGATAGAGATTTGTAAATGAGATTTTGTCAGTGAAAAAGTGGAGGAATGAGTTGCAGAGATCCGGAGTAGAGGTAAGGAGGCTGTTGGTCCGAGGCTTGATGAGGTTGTTCAATGTGGAGAAGAGGGTTCTGGGGTTTTGGCAGGGGTCGGTGAGGATGGTGGAGAGGTAGGCAGATTTGGAAGCAATGAGGGCATCTTTGTAGGCGATGAGATGGGATTTATAGGCTTCATGATGGAATGTGAGGGATGATTTCTTTGTCAGACGTTCAAGTTGGCGGCCAGTTTGTTTCATTTTCCGGAGTGCAGGTGTGTACCAGGGTGAAGAGGTGTTAAAAGTGACGAGTTTTTGTTTGAGGGGGGGGCCAGGGAGTTGAGGGAGGTAGACAGGGTGGGGGTGAGGTGGGCTGTGAGGTCGTCGGGTGAGGTGAGGGTTGAGTCCAGGTGGAGAGTGGTGGAGAGCAGGTCAGAGAGATGGTGGGGGATTGATAGATTTGAGGTTGCGGAAGGTGATTTCTCTGAGGAGGCGGGGGCGTGGGGTTGGAGAAGGAATGGTGAACCGTATCAGTTTGTGATCAGAGAGGGGAAAGAGGCATGGATGGAGGTCGAGCACTGGTTGGTTGGTGGAGCAGACCAGGTCGAGGATGTGTCCTTTCTTATGGGTGGGGAATGTGACATGTTGGGTGAGAGAGAAGTTATCCAGTAAAATGTTGAATTCTGATGAGAGCTTGCAGGTAGGGGAGTCCATGTGGATGTTTAAGTCACCGAGTAGCAGCAGACGTGGAGAGAGAGATGAGGCTAGTGTGAGGAGTTCAGTAAAATCAGAGAGGATGACTGTCATGGAGGAAAGAGTTTTGAAGGCGAGATATTCAAACGATGATACTGAGGGGAGGGTGAGTTCTGTGATCCGGAAGTTCTGATTGAAAATGACGGCGAGGCCACCTCCACGGTGGGAGGGGCGGGGTTTGCAGATGTAGTTGTAGCCAGGGGGGGATGCTTGGTTGAGGGAGAAGAAGTCATTGGGTTGTTGCCAGGTTTCGGTGAGCAGAAGGAAGTCAAGAGTGTTGTCGAGGATTAGTTCATGGAGGGCAGGGGCTTTATTGTTGAGCGATCGGGTGTTGAGGAGGGCAAAGTTGGCATGGTGAGAGGGTGGTGGGATGGGGGCAGGCTGGAGAGATCTGAGGTTGTCCCGGTTAGCAGTGCGTGTGGTCGTTGGGGTGTGGGGGTATTGCAGTTGAGGGGGGACAGTGAGCCGATTAGCAAATGATTGGAGAGTATGATTGAGTGTATGTGAAGTGGGGAAAGCACTGTAGTCCGGTCCGGGTATTCTGTGTAGCCTGATGATGCGTTCAGCCCTATGTGAACCAGTGGGTGAAGCATTCTGATGACGTGGGACAGGTGCAACAGAGCGTGCAGGTGACCAGATGGATGGAATGGATTGTCCGTGGTGGAAGAAAACAAACTTGCGGCGAGAGCCTCTGTGGATGTAACGGGGTCGACGTAGAAGTCCGAGCTGTTTGATGACTGGGATGCAGGATGGAATGGAGTAGTTGACGAATTGGACCAGTTGCAGAGTTGAATATTTGATCATGTTGCCGAGCGGAGGGACTGAGAGCTCCGTGATAGTGGTTAGCCATGGGCTAGGACCACAGAGGTGGAGGTGGAGATGGATGAATGAGGTGATTGCCAAAATGATCCACGGCATGACCGAAGGAGAGGAATGTCTAGTCTTGGTCGCGGCTCGCATCTGGTGGAGGTTGCCTATGAGGAGGAGGTCAGCAATTGGGTTAGCCGCCGTAGCAGCTAGGATTAGCCGCCACGCGTTTGGTGAACGGGGGCAGCTAGCTAGCGGCTAACAGACGAGGCAAGAGTCCGGTCAAGGAGCCCAGGCGGCTTCGGGAACCAGCAGAGAGACTGTCCAGAGGTACAGAGGCTGTCCAGAGGTAGGGGGTACAGCGAACACAAACACAAGAGAATAGCAGACGAATAGCAGATGAATAGCAGATGAATAGCAGACGGAGAAGCGGCGAATTACCAGCGCCAGTGTCCTCTCACGTCGGTGGTGGTGACCGACGTGATTTTCTTCTATTAATGATGAGTAATAGTCTGATCTGGCATTTCTGAGGGCCTTCCTATAGGTTTTCAGACTGTCTTGCCAATCTAAACGAGATTCTTCCAGTTTGGTGGAAAACCATTTACTTTCAAGTTTTCGCGAGGTTTGTTTTAATGTGCGAGTTTGGGAGTTATACCAAGGTGCTAGTTTCCTTTGCTTCATCATCTTCTTTTTGAGGGGAGCAACAGAGTCTAAAGTCGTCCGTAGGCAGGCCGTAGCACCATCTATAAGGTTCACTTTATGAGGTTATTTAACATTAATATGAGTTCCCCCAGCCTTCCAGTGGCTAGAAATGGCGATATGTGTAAACCAAGCCCTGGGTATCCTGCTCTGCCTTTGAGAAAATGAAAGCTCAGATGGGCCAATCTGGAAGGTTACCTCCCCTTTCTCTGCTTTGCCCGCCCAGAGAATTTGGCCCACCCATGAGAGAGAGACATCATGGCTTTCAAACGAGCAAAGTGGCAGTCGGTCAAGGTTGAAAAAAACTTGTAAATGAGAGATTATTAGATGTGTTTTTGCCTCACCATACAGTTTGATAGACAGGCTTTGAATGGGCGATAATGGGGCAAGAACAGATAGCTCAATACACAGCCCGGTCTCATGGCAGTTCGTGATATGGTCACGTTATTGAATCTATTAAGTTGTGGACAGGACTCGTAAATGTAATTTTTTTGTGTGGCGATTACGAATTTTAAAGCAATGTATTTCAATGGGAAGCATATTTCGTGATCACAGAATGATGATGGTAGCGAGTAGTATTGATAAGGCAAAAGTCTGCGCAGGGAGGTTGGTCGGAGTGGTGGATGGGTCAGAAAACACAGGACTTTCACCCCTGCGCTCAGGGATCGCATCCCGCGAGTGGCGGCCCATCCCGTTGTTGTGGCCGGCGTGTGCCGCCTCATTTTCCCGTTGTTGCGTCCCCCAGAGCAGGTTCGAAAATCGTGAACTGTACACATTCAAAATTCGTGGCGTGTACACGAAAAACACAGGACTTTCACCCCGGAGACCGGGGATCGCGTCCCGCGTGTTGCAGTTCCTTTCCTCGTTATTCTCTTCCTAACCACAACCGTCCCTCTTTTGTCGGTGTGTCCCACGTGTGACGGTTCCTTTCCCCGTTCTTCTTTTCCTAACCACAACCGTCCTGTTATTGTGGCGTTTCATTTCCCCGTTGTGGCGTTTCATTTCCCTGTTGTTGTGTGCCCCTGCGCCCAGGGATCGCGTCCCGTTGTTGTGGCCGGCGTGTGGCGCCTCATTTCCCCGTTGTTGGGTCCCCCAGAGCAGGTTCGAAAATCGTGACCTGTACACATTCAAAATTCATGCCGTGTACACGAAATAAACATCAAAATCGTGACCTGTACACAAATTAATAAATCAAAATAACTTGCATCTGATTAGACGACTGTTACAGGGTACTGAGCTGTTAAAGGTAATGCTACTGACTAGGACCAGTTTACCCTATAACCAAAAATTTTTGAGAAAGAGTCAATGATCCCGATTAGACAGGGTATTGATTTGCTAGGTTCGCACACAAAAGGTTATATATCATTCGCATAAAGCACCGCAGCCACTTGGTGCTTATACAGTACATTAATCCACAAAATGCTGCCAAACCCATACATTTCCAAAATATATATGGGGCTATATGTATAAACATAAAGCCCCATTCAACCATATCAAATGCTTTTGGCATCGAGGGAAATAGCAGCTATTAGAGATTGTCTATCAGCTACAGACCATGCAATGTTAATGAGAGGCCTAAATCTGATGAGCTACACCCGCGAATAAACCCCACCTGATCAGGAATTTAATAAAGAAGTAATAACCTTATTTAATCTATTTGCCAACATTTTTTTAAATAATCCTAACATATAACTGCATTAAGGAAATTGGTTGGTAATTCTTACAGTCTCCTGGGTCTTTACCTTTCTTAGGAACCAAAGTTATCAAAGCCTGCCAAATGTTGGTGGCTGTATGCCCTTTTCCAGTGTCTCTACAGTATATACCTCTAACAGAAGTGAAGCCAGTTCAGTTGCAAAACTCTGCAAAAGCTGCTGTGAAGCCATGTAGGGGCCTTACCCACAAACAGGGCTCCCAATATCTCTTTAATTTCCTCTGTGAGTTCTCTTTGCTCTTTTGTCAGTTTGGGAAACCCCAATGGCTCCATGAAGGAACACATTTCTTCATCAGTAGAGGACTAACTGTAACTTGCGCATTTTTTGAACTATCAAAATTCTTTGGATACATTTTTCTCATGAGGTTCAACAGATACTACCTATAGATATCAGTGTTAAATTCTTTAAAATATTGTTAATATCTACAATTGCTGCAAAAACATCTCCAGAATTGGATCCAGTATTTGCCACAGGTTGAAAATTTACTTGTGGTGGTGGGTGGCACAGGATGTGACGGCGTGGTGCGTGAGGGCTGGGTTCAGTAATAAACCAGTCAAACATAGGTTTATGAACTATTTATTGAAAACAATGACTAGGCTAATAACTAGAACTAATAACATTAACAGATAATTTTGAAATAAATAACTATTTAGATATTAAAGAGGTATTCTAACAGCGCCATCTAATGGCCGATTCACTCTAAATTTGGCAAGGATGCTCATGTCCCTATGCGGAAAAATTGTGTCATGTTTGGTGGCAATCGGAATAAATCTTGGTAAGATACGCAACTTCCTGTTTCGACAGCCCCCTACAGGAAGTTGGTCCTCTGTAACTTGTGCATTGTGTTAGCTATCGAAATTCTTTTGATATCTTTTTGTCATGAGGGTCCACCGAGTCTACGTGCACATTTATGTGCAGATGGGACTCACGCTCTAGGAGGAGTTATAAAAAGTAGGTTTCGCTGAAAGCGAATTTGCTAATTAATTAAAAAAATCAAAACAGTGCCATCTTAAAGGTCCAATATGTAATATTTGTACTGTAATAAATCCAAAAATGACACCAATGCCTCATCAGATATTAAGGAAACATGTTAAACTGAAATACTATCTTTTCTGACAACAATGCTAATGTCAGTATTTTTTCTTTTTGAAATTTACATTCCGTGACGGAATTTATGTTTACGTTTTGATCTGTGTGTTGTTATCAACGGCCCAGTTTGACAGGCAGGCTGGGTTGCCAGATATACCTGTAAAAACGTAAACCCAGCACGCTACAGCTGTAACGGTAGTACAGCCATGAAAGCAGCAAACAAACGAACAGGATCAACGGAGATAGATTCTACATAACATTAAAAAAAAGAAAACAGCATGTTTCTAACAGCTGCATGACCAGAGACGTAACAACCCCCTGGTAAATATTGGAGATGTATTTGAAAGATGGAGACAGCTTAGATCCCAAAAGGACGCAGAGTTGGCTTATTTTCTCCTGAACAGGTAAGCATTAGCTTCAGGCTAATTTATCACAGCTACTAGGGATGGGCATTTTTTGTCAATTCAACATTTGCGTACTCACATTGAATTATATAGCTAGAGTACCCGAGTTGGTTACTCGCAAAAACAATTGAGACATAGCCAGTAAAGTGATCCTGACTGGTCCTGGCTAACGCCGCCATGCTAACCCTGCTAACTGTTAACGTTACCGGGAGGACCAGGCAAGCAGCCCATGGCTGTTTACAACGTGTAGTTCAGCGGCTGCAGCCGACAACGATGAGTTATTTTAAGCCACGAGAGGGGGGCTGTAAATCGGAAAGAGAGGACTGTGAGTTTGCAGTGTGTTTAGCGATTGTTGCCGTAATTCTAAGCCAATGAAGTGTGTTCCGTTGGCAAGGTAGTGGTATTTTTAGCGGTTCATATTATAATTTTAAGCCGAAAAAGTGTGTCTGTCAGTTGATTACAGAGCTCCGCGTGAGCACGGGCTTTTATGACTGTCAATATAGCCAGCATCTAACGTTAGCTACTCCGCTGTGCTGTGGAGTAATGTCTGGCTATGTGAGAAAAGCGTCTAGCAACATTGTTGTGAATGCTGCGGTCTCAGCCTGGCAACCACCGTGAACTTTGAGTCTGGGCAGGAGGGGGCGGAGACGACTCTCCAGTATTTTGAATTGGTAGTGCAGTAACTATTTTAACCGCTAGCTGCCAGTATTACATACAATATTACATATTGCACCTTTAAGGGTGATTGACGCTGAATTTGGCAATGAGGAACAACTGTGTTATGTTTTGTGTCCATCGGAATAGCTGTTGCCAAGATACAACCGTTCCTGTTTCGATACCCACCTACAGAAAGTTGGTCCTCCATAACTTGCGCATTGTTTTAGCTGTCAAAATTCTTTTGATTACTTTTTGTCACAAGGATCCACCAAGTCTATACACAAGCTTTCATGCCGATCAGACTCACGCCCCAGGACGAGTTAGACAAAGTAGGTTTCCCATACATCAATATTTTGCTTATTATTCAGAAATTTTAGAATTATGTAATTTTTTTCTAAAAATAGTACCATGGACTAATTACCAAATTAGAAAATTTGGTATATTAACGTATTACTTTTGTCCAATTTAAGGCGCGCGTTAGGGGGCGCTATGTAGCCCCCTGGCAACTAAGGCATAGATACCCGACCCGATGCCGACGGGTCCCGACGGGCCGGGTTCGGACAGATATTTAGAAATTATGGGTCGGGTTCGGGTCGGGCTCGATCACATCAGCTCGATAAGGCATTTGTTGTAAATGGTGCTGCAGCTCCTTTAAGAGAGCTCAGTGCGTGTGGGGTTTGTGTGTGTGTGTGTGTATGTGTGAGAGTGTGTGTGTGGTAAGTGGGCAGAAGATTGATAGAGAAAGAGGAAGCAGACGTGTTGTAGATGCAACCGGAGCAGAGTTAGTGGTTATTCATTTTATAACGTCGGCCCTGGAGGTAACGAGTCTCTGCTGGTTTTCTGATTACGGACGGAATTTCCACCACCGGTCTAGACTCCACCAGACTCAACTCTGACTCTCCTAAAAAACCTGACCTATATGGAATAGGTCAACATAAAATTACCTTAGAGCTAACACTGTTGACATTGCTGTCATAGGCTAAGGCTGGTATCAATGAACTCAATTATCACCAATCACAGTATCATGTTTCTATTTCAGTTGTACAACATTAAATTTCTCACTATATCACAACTATCATTTTGAAATAAAGTGCATAACCATAATACATAGTCGTCACTAAGGTGCATAATAACAATACATAGATGTAACACAATTACACAGAAATACATTCAAAATACGCTTAATAGCCCTAAATACATGAATGAAGTGTATGAAAGTCAGGCCTCACTATCATTCACTAATGTTTGTGTCTCAACAGGCCGCTAACAGAGCTTTAGCAAGGCTCCAGTGGGCCACTAGGCCGCAGTAGTTAATACAGCAAGTTAACTCAACGTTAAACAAATTTTAAACAAAGCTTGACGGAGCAACTCCACTCACCAGCTGTAGTAGTAGCAGTAGAATCGTTAACTCCATTTTAGCAATTTAACAAGGATAATACACTTTGTTGTTAGCTTCAAATTAGCAGCAGCCGCAGCCGCTAGCGCTGTTTACATTGAGAACAATGGGCACCCAATGGCGAACATTAGCATATAGGCTAGCGGAACATATCAACTCACCAGGGCAATGAGACAGCTCACTAGCTTGAGTATTACCTCCGGATTGGACTCTCTCTAGTGTTTCACACTACTAGTTACAGACAACAGTTTGAATATAAACACTTGAAGTTTATAATTAATGTACCGCTACGATGATTCAGCTAGCTACGCTAGTATCACTTCCGGTCTCTCTTACTAGCGCGAACGGCTGAGAGGCGGGTCTAAACACTCTATTGACTAGGGTGTAGTAACACTCAGACTTATAGGCTAATGCCACAATAACAATATGCCCTCGTATTGGATGATATCAATGTTACAAGCGATCCTTTCAACATAAAAGCATTTATTTATACTTAACTATCTAATTTTCATATGCATTGTATAATCACCTGTATATAATTACCAAAACATTTATTGCATATTTATTTAACTCAGGACTTATTTATTTATTCTATGTTTGCCCAATTTATCTGTGGGTTACACGCTCATCTGTTGACATTTCCGAATGCCTTCCTACAGTTGCTTAATAAAAGCGGGCTTTCCACACAAACAAACGAAGCCTACATGTGTCATTAGTATGAGGAAAAAAATGAGATTTTAACTGTCGGTCTCGGGTCGGGCTCGGACACAAATTTCTTAATGCCAGTCGGGCTTGGGCCGGGTTTGGTCGGGAATAATAATAATAATCTTAGCAAAAACAATGTGTGCCTCGCACTTTCAGCACTTTCGGGACCTCGCCTCTTGCAGGTCGGGGTACTGCCGGACGCTAATCTTTGCAGCCGTGCATTTGTGCGGCACTCAGACTCACCCTGGATTTCCACTGGATGCGGAATGGCTGTGGAACGGCTCTGGAACGGCGGCGGAGTAATTAGGTTTCCATTAAAGTCAGTGTGTGTGACTGCAGAACGGCTGCGTTCCGACTCCGGCACAACTCCGGCGATCCGCAGCCCTCCGGAGCAGATACGCAGAGCTTCTATTTTTGCCGGACGCCAGAGAGCTCCGCAGAAATTCAGCACAGAAATTCAGCACAGAAATTCAGCACACGGCAGACAGGAAATCGAGCACAGATGCAAAATAAAACATGTTTAATTTTCTAAGTAAAATACACCGTGCTCATTGCGGATCATATTTCCCTGCACTACACTTTGAAAACACAGCACAGAGTTGTTTCCCTTCTACTCGTCTGGATGGAAACTAACTGTTGTTGGTTTTGTGGTTCTATTCTACGTGAATTCACGAGAACTTTTGGGTCCTCGTGACTACAGTCGTCAGTCATGGCCACAACCGTGCCGCAACAAATCCGGACCTGGGGGGTATTGTTGGACGGCAGAGCACGTGGGAGACACGCAGCGGAGCTGGTCTGCAGCCGTTATGCCTCCAGTGGAAATCCGGAGTGAGAGATGAACTTAATGTTAAATCTAGTTATAGATAAACAGTGATGCCACGTAACGCGTTACTAGTAACGCGTTACTCTAATCTGAGCACTTTTTTCAGTAACGAGTAATCTCGTTACTATTTCCAAACCAGTAATCAGATTAAAGTTACTTATCCAAGTCACTGTGCGTTACTATTTGTCATTTTCCTTAGTAAAAATATATATTTTTGCTCTCTTCTTGCGTCTCGGGGAGTGAAGTCACATATGCGACAAGTCACATTTTCAGCATGGGGACAGTTGACGTGTACCACGCAGCGACACAAACGTAAACAACAATGGAGGGAAGAGAGAGATTCGCGCTTTCTAGCTGGAAATACAGTCACTATTTAGAGTTTGTGTCAGCTAAATACGGCACTTTTAAGGTCCGTACACTCTGTGCTGGTGGCGACAAAGTGCTATCTAGCTACAAAAACACTACGTCAACTTTGAAGAACCATTTGGAGTCGCAGCGCTGCAGTCAAACTTACAGAGCAAGTCCCAGCAGGTGGAGCGAAGCAGAGAGGAGGTCCCCCACCACCCAAACAACAAAAGCTGGACTTCGGTGCAAAACCAGTAAGTGGAGAGTTGAAGAAGTTGGTCGGGCAGTAGGCCTATGTTGTAGGGGAAATGCTGCCCTTGAACACGGCTGACTCGCTCTCTTTCGTGCCGTAATAAACCAGATCCCTACTACTGGCAACGCTGAGCTGCCTCACAGTAAACCGGTTGTCATTTTTATGTTGAGGCTGTAGGAGTGTTGTCGGCAGCTGCTGCATGTAACTAATAAAGTAACTAAGTAATCTAACTTCGTTACTTTTAAAATCAAGTAATCTGTAAAGTAACTAAACTACTTTTAAAATCAAGTAATCTGTAAAGTAACTAAGTTACTTTTTCAAAGTAACTGAGGCGACACTGTAGATAAATAGGTAAATAAATAGATACATAGGATTTTGGAATTTATGTACTAGAATTGTCATGTTTTGACCTGCCATCACCATGTATTCCTGAACTAGAAGGTAAAACCATTTTTTTTACCTGATGAAGGTCTGGGACCGAAACGTATTTATCTAAATAAATTATTGCTTGCGTAATGGTCATTGGGCAGGATTTTCTCTCAACAGAAAGACACTTGGGAAAAGTCAATCCCCCATTAAAAACACACGAAAGGTCCTTGGCCCTATTTCAGGTAGAAGGTTTAACAAACTCTGAGTCTAACCTTGATGTCTGAGTTGATTTACCCTGAGATGGGAAATTCTGAGTTTTTGGTTTCACAACAGCTGATATGAGTTAGTTCAATCAACTCAGAGTATGTTCACACGTGTGCACCACCACAATAAAATTTATTTCATTTAGGTGCAATCCTGCAGGCGAAAAAGTCCTAGTCCTACTTATCCCATTCTGAGGCTGCAGCACCATCATTATGAGAATTATAATCCATAATCTTTTATTTTAAAGGGTTTACATCATTCACCTGCAATACTGTGGAACTCCTTTTAAAAACACGTTTCAGAGCGAGTCACACTCTTCTGACGGTGCTTTGCTACAGTGGAAAACGTCACTAGGATTTTAAGACGGGGGGCTTACCCCCCAGGGTATTTGTAACTTGCGTTTTGCTAAATCGTTGCACTCACATCTTTCGTTACTGTATAAGAGCTACACTTATCAACCACCAGTCAAGAAACCAATATTTTAACAAGTCAAAAGTGACAGACATATCCTCTTCCATTTCTACTCTGTTCCTTAAAGGAAGAGACATATCCTTTAAGATAAAACAAAACCCTGATGCGAATTTCATGACTTTGAAATGCAAATTGGTCACATGAAACAACATCCAAAAAGTCCAAAAACAGACAGAGTACAGACAGCTAATAAGTTGGCAAGTTAAATATGACAAATAGCAGCACAAGAAAAAAAAAAAATAATAAAAAATAAGGCATCACTGCATACTTTATCATGCAAGATATTAATACAGATCCTATTTAAAGTGGCTACTGTCTAAATTCAATAACCTGATGGCAGAAGGAATAAAAGATTTGGAGTAATGATTACTGTCACGGAAGGAGCAGGAGTCAGACTGGTTGGTAAGTGCAACGTAACTTTTATTCACAAATTCCAACAGGAGGTAAGGTGAGCCGGCACAAACAAACAGAACTCAGCTGGGGTAGTTAGAGTCTTCTTACGACGAGACCAGACCAAGAGTGAGTGAGCATGTGCCGAATTTAAAGATGGTGGACTAATGAGGTGCAGGTGGCGAACTGATGAAGCCAAGGTGAGAGACGACCCCTCGGGCGGCCACGGCGGAGACGACCCCTCTGGCGGCCACGGCGGCCCAGGGAACCATGTCGGCGGGACCTCCATCCCCCTTTTTGGGGGGCTCCCCGGGATAATGTCCTGAACCAGCGATGAGGGCGCTGTGCCGGGCTGGACCGGCGATGAGGGCTTCGCGCCGGACGGGACTGGCGGCGATGAGGGCTTTAAGCCGGACGGGACCGGCGATGAGGGCTTCGAGCCGGACGGGACCGGCGGGGAGGGCTTCGCTGGGTACTCGCCTCGAGCAGTCTCTGCAGGGCAGTCGCGGTGAGCAGTCTCGGCTGGGCAGTCGATGTGAGCAGTCTCTGGCTTCTGGTCGACTGGTCGACGCTTACTGGCTCTTGTCCGACTGGGCTGTCGAATGGCTCTTTTCTGAGTAGGGCCTGAGATGATTTTTATTCACAAAATCCAACAGGAGGTAAGGTGAGCCGGCACAAACAAACAGAACTTAGCAGGGGTAGTTAGAGTCTTCTTACGACGAGACCAGACCAAGAGTGAGTGAGCATGTGCCGAATTTAAAGATGGTGGACTAATGAGGTGCAGGTGGCGAACTGATGAAGTGGACTGATGAGGTGCAGGTGTGAGTAATCAGTGCTGAGGAGATAGTGAACGGATGGGAGGAGTGAGTGCTGTAGTTGGTGGCCACCCTGACAGATTACTGTACTGTATGTAGGATTGCTTTCATTTTATTTTCACATGTGTATCTGTGGGTATGTGCTCATCTTTAGCCTAGCCTACATTTAGGCAACATCTACATATTTATTTAATTTATCACAGCCAATGAATGAAGAAAGTTAAACTGGTTAGAATATAGCTAGCATATATAATAAATATAATAAAATAATTTAGTTTAGGCTATGCATAGTGCCTAGGACTGCCAACAAATGCTTATTGTTACAAAACAATCCTTAGACCTATACACCACTACTGACCTCAATCACGCCGGCTCCCTCAGAATCAACTGCTCTGCCAATCTCCTGCTTCTCTTTCTCTCTGCTGAAATATCTTCCAATATCCATCTCATCTGCTCAATGAATTGAAGGATACAAGGGTACAATAGCATTAACAGGGACCCTATGACATTTACTTTTCAGTGACAACAACATTCTAACATTCTCGGCTGAGTGCGCATGCGCGAAAGCTGCATGCTGCCTGTTACCTGCTCCAGCTTTTGAGTTCGCTTTTTAACTTTTTTTAACTTTCATTCTCTTTTGTTTCGTCCTTGTTTTATCACTTTAACTCTGTGAAGTCCTGCCCTCTCTAACGAGGTTGCTTTGCAGAGTTTTGAGAGACATGCTGCCTTTGTTTACTCCAGAGTACAGCTGATTGCTCTAATGCCGGCCAGCATTGTGGCCAGACCAGCTAATATATCACCCGAACTCTGGAGAAAAACACACCGGGGACACAGAGGAGGGAAGCAATGTCGGGGGAATAGAGGAGGGTCGAGAAGGGATGGGCGTATAGAGGAGAAGATTTAAGCCCTGTCTCCCCTCTGTTGTTATGGGAAATGTACGGTCCCTTAGCAACAAAATGGACGAGTTAACAGCGCTAACGCAGAGCCACCCGGAGTACCGTGAGTGCAGTCTGATGTGTTTCACAGAGACTTGGCTGCACAGGGACATTACGGACCAGAATGTCTCCGTGGATGGCTTCCACACTGTCCGGGCAGACCGAGATTGCACTGAGAGCGGTAAGCGGAAAGGCGGGGGGCTTGCCGTTCTAGTGAACAGCAGATGGTGTTATCCCGGTCATATCACAATTAAAAAAAAGCTCTGTAGCCCGGATGTTGAACTGCTGGCCGTTGGACTCTGTCCATACCATCTGCCTAGAGAGATCCCACATGTCATCATTGTTGTAGTGTACATCCCTCCATCTGCAAACCCAACATCTGCTGTAGCATCATTCACACCACCATCTCCAAACTACAGACTCAACACCCCGGTGCCCTCATCATCATGTCGGGAGACTTTAACCACGTCACCATGGATAGAGTTCTGCTGACGATCAAACAATATGTGAGCTGTCCTACCAGAGAAGAGAGGACCCTGGACCTGATGTATGCTAACATTAAGGAAGCATACACCTCCTCTTCTCTCCCCCCTCTTGGCAGGTCAGATCACAACCTGGTTCACCTCAAACCCTGCTATGTGCCTCTGGTGAGAGACACAAGAACAGTGAGGAAGTGGTCGGAAGAGGCTAATGAGGCACTACAGGCCTGCTTTGAAGTGACGGACTGGCATGCACTCTGTAAGCCCCACGGGGAGGATATTGATGGGCTCACAGAGTGCATCACGGACTACATTAATTTCTGTGTGGACTGCAATGTCCCTGCTTGGACTGTAACCTGCTACGCCAATATTAAACCCTGGATCGCCAAGGGCATGAAGGCTATCCTGAATGAAAAGAAGAGGGCGTTCAGAGATGGCAACCGTGATGAGGTGAGGAGAGTGCAGGGGGGACTCAAACTCAAAATCAGGGAGGCTAAAGACAGGTATAGGAGAATGCTGGAGAGTAAACTCCAGCATAACAACATGAGGGATGTGTGGAGCGGCATGAGAACCATCACTGGGTTTCAGAAGACTGGTGGCTTGGGGTTGGAGGGCCGTGTGGACCGGGCAATGATCTGAACCTATTTTTCAATAGGTTTGATACTGCGGCCCATCCCCCACAAGTCTCTGCTGCTGGCTGCCCAACAAAAACTGCCACTTTACCTCCTCCTACTCCTCCTCCTTACAGGCCCTTTGTCTGCACCTCTCCACCTCAACTCACACCCTCCTACTCCACCTTTCCCCCCTGCTCTACACCATGTCCTCTACAACCTGAGGACCTCCCCCCACAGTCACCTCTACAGTGTCCTTCACGCCTGACCTGGTTAGAAGACAGCTGACTAGACTCCACTCCGGCAAAGCTGCTGGCCCAGACGGTGTATTTCCTAGGGTGCTTAAAGCCTGTGCCCCCCAGCTGTGTGGAGTACTAAGTCTAGTCTTCAGCCTGAGCCTGCACCTACAGAGG
The DNA here is from genome assembly GCA_025617405.1 of Perca schrenkii. Classification (NCBI taxonomy): domain Eukaryota; kingdom Metazoa; phylum Chordata; class Actinopteri; order Perciformes; family Percidae; genus Perca; species Perca schrenkii. The sequence continues at coordinate 11,899,187 of CM046792.1, forward strand.
GTCCCCGTGCTGTGGAAGACGTCCTGCCTCGTTCCTTTGCCAAAGATGCCGCGTCCCAGCGGCTCTCAGGACTACAGACCGGTGGCTCTGACGTCCCACATCATGAAGACCTTCGAGAGACTTGTCCTGGAGCAGCTAAGGCCTATGGTCAGGCCCTTCACTACAGTTCGCCTACCAGCCCAGCCTGGGAGTTGAGGACAGCATCATCTACCTGCTGAACAGAGTCTACACTCATCTGGACAAGCCTGCGAGCACTGTGAGAGTCATGTTCTTTGACTTCTCCAGTGCTTTCAACACCATCCGTCCGGCTCTACTGGGTGAGAAGAGGACTGTGATGCAGGTGGAGGCCCCCATCGTGTCCTGGATTGTTGATTACCTGACGGGCAGACCACAGTACGTACGCCTAAAGAACTTTGTGTCTGACAGGGTGGTCAGCAACACTGGGGCTCCACAGGGGACTGTCCTCTCTCCCTTCCTCTTCACCCTCTTCACCTAGGACTTCAACTATTGCACTCCACCTTCAGAAGTTTTCTGATGACTCAGCAATAGTTGGCTGCATAGAAAAGGGGCAAAATCATCTGGGACCCCTGTTTCCATCCAGGGGGTCCCTGTGGACACTGTTGAGGAGTACAAGTATCTGGGGGTGTACTTAAACAATAAACTGGACTGGACTAGATACGCCGAGGCTGTCTACAAAAAGGACCAAAGTCGACTCTTTTTCCTGAGGAGGCTGAGGTCCTTTAACATCTGCCGGACGATGCAATCTATCAGTCTGTTGTGGCCAGTGCTATCTTCTTCGCTGTCACGTGCTGGGGCAGTGGGATGAAGGTCGCAGACACCAACAGACTGAACAAACTGATCAGGAGGGCTGGTGATGTCATGGGGGAGGAGCTGGACACACTGACGACCGTGGCGGAGAGGAGGATGCTGTCCAGGCTTCAGTCCATCTTGGATAATGTCTCCCACCCTCTCTACGACACACTGGCCCAGCAGAGGAGCACCTTCAGCAGAAGACTCCTCTCACCCAGATGCACCACAGAGCGCCACAGGAAATCTTTCCTGCCTGTGGTCATTAAACTTTATGTGGCGGCACGAGAGCTGACGAAACCAAACACCGACAATGCCACCCTGGGAATTTCACCCAGAGAATGATATCACTTACTAATGAATGATTTTACTTCCAATTGCTAGATTATCATATTTAAGGTCACACAGGTCAGTATACAAAAGCGCCAAAGACGAGGTTCAACTTACAAAAATACAATTTTATTTTCAGTAAAAAATCCATAAAGTTTAAAAAGCAATCAATTTTAGACACATTCACACAAAAAAAGGGGGAAAAATAATTAGGCTGAGGCTTACCAGTGGCGGAGAAGGGGGTACGAGGGGGTAAGGGGGATCCCAGGGAAAGTCACCCGTGACACCAAAAAAACCAACAGTGAACACAGCAAATCAAAACGGGGAAACACAGCACACCGGGAAGGAGATACCACCACCCGGACACCAACACCACCACCTTCGGCTCTCAGTCAACTAAAAAATGGGAAGAGAAATGGGAAACACACACACACACACACAAAATTAAAGGGTTTCACTCACAAAAGAAATATCAAAAATCAATAACAGATTATAAGGAAACAAATTGAAAGGAATCAAACACAATATAAATACAATGTAATGGCCAGAACCACTAGTGGTTCCAGAAAGCCGTACGAAAACAAGAAACAGAACACTTATAATTAACACAACCAAGAAAAATCAATATTTAAATAAAAAAAACTAACTAAAGAAAACTAAACAAAATACAAGTACAACTTTTAATTAAATTGAAAAGAAAAGAAAAAGAAAAGAAAGAAACAACTAAATCAACCAAATTAATATAAAGAGCCAAACCCCTCAACTATATTCATTCAGATATAGCTCATACATTGGCCCAGTAGCCATGAAGGCAACACGGGCGTGCAACAATACTCAGGATCTTTAAATAGCAGCAGTGGCAGCCTCGGCAAAAGCTTTCTTTAGGCAGAACAGCAATCTCGACAGACAGCAGCCTTGGCAAAAGCTTCCTTTAGGCAAAAGCTTCCTTTAGGCAAAAGCTTTCTTTAGGCAAAAGCTTTCTTTAGGCAAAACAGCAGCCAGTAGTTGGAGTGTTACAGCTAACAGAGATCTCCGGCAGCTTCATCATTCCTAGTGTTTACAGAAAATAATAATTAACACTAAATAAGTTTAACAAATAAATCCAACCCCATTTAGCCCACATACCGTTCAAGCGGCGTTTTAGTAGACCCAGAGGGAGGCAGCTCCGAGCATGCAAACTGCAGCAGCTATCAGTGTTACTCGCTTTTCATTTACGGCGTTCAACCGGTATGGTGAAGGATGGCCCGCCAGCCGAAGATCTACAAAGCGTTCAGTATATAACAACGGCAACAAAATAACTGTTACAATAAGTGTGGAGGCAGCCAAGCCGCTACCCTACCTGTAGCACAGCAAAACACATCACGGAGTGAGCGACCCGGAAGTGTAGAGGACTTCCGTCACCAACGAGCAAGAGAGGGCGGAAGGAGGACAACTAGCTGCTTTTATACCGGGCCCTTAGCCAGTGATTGGTCAAAAGAGCGCCAGGTAGTTAGGAGTTCAACTCATACTGCTACATTTACAACACCTCCCTCAGAGAGTCACACACCCCCTCTCTGTAATTATCTCATCTCAAACGTAGACAATCACTTCTCTTTGTTTATTGCACTAAAATCATCTCAACATAGACAATCATTTCTCTTTTTATTGCACTATTTGCACATTAACGCTGTACATTTCATATTTTATATATTATTATTGTATATTTGTTTTTATTATATATGTTTAAAGTCTTGATAATATATTTTGTTTTTATTGTTGTTTGTCTGGAGTGGTAACGAAAATAATTTCCCCCTGCGATTATTAAACTATTTCTGATTCTGATTCTGATTCTATGGGGATTGATATTGTTTTAGAATATGCCTACTGTAGAAATAGGCTATATTATTGGCAATAAATAAAGAGTTTGCTAAGTTAACCATTTCTTGTATTTCACTTGTTCACTCTAGCTAGACTATAGTTTTCCATAGCAAACCAAAATATCCCCTTTCGTTTACCTCAAGAAAACGTAGCAAAAGGTAAGCAGGTCATTAAAAACAACTTACAATTTCACTCTGTATCACTACGTGTAATCAATCTTCCTTTCGCCATTAACGTGTGTATCGGTGTGTGTATGTGTGGGGGGAAGGGTGCATAGCGAGTTCAGACCAAAGAGTAGCGACAAGACGAGATGAATCCCCCAGTTACTTGCAACGCGCCGGTCTGCAACGCTCTGAAAGCTGCCAGTTCACACCAATGCAACGAGACGGTGCGGTGCATCATCTTGATGAACGACTCTCTGTACTTCTGTCTAACTTCTGACTTTTCGGCTATTTTTTTGTAGCTATATGCAGTACAGGCCAAATGTTTGGACACACCTTCTCATTCAATGTGTTTCTTTATTTTCACGACTATTTACATTGTAGATTCTCATTGAAGGCATCAAAACTATGAATGAACACATATGGAATTATGTACTTAACAAAAAAGTGTGAAATAACTGAAAACATGTCTTATATTTTAGATTCTTCAAAGTAGCCACCCTTTGCTTTTTTTGATAACTCTGCAAACCCTTGGTGTTCTCTCAATGAGCTTCATGAGGTAGTCACCTGAAATGGTTTTCACTTCACAGGTGTGCTTTGTCAGGGTTAATCAGTGGAATTGTATCCCTTATTAATAAAAAAGCAAAGGGTGGCTACTTTGAGGAATCTAAAATATAAGACATGATTTCAGTTATTTCACACTTTTTTGTTAAGTACATAATTCCATATGTGTTCATTCATAGTTGTGATGCCTTCAGTGAGAATCTACAATGTAAACAGTCATGAAAATAAAAAGGAAACGCATTGAATGAGAAGGTGTGTCCAAACTTTTGGCCTGTACTGTATATCATTTGTTGCGTCAAAATATCAATGAGGATAAATCAAATTGTTATTGTTGTTCTTATTATTATTTAGGGGGGCTTAGGAACATTTTGGGGTAGCTTCAGCCCCCCTAAAATAGGCCTAACGATGTCCCTAGTGGTTGGCAACACTTACAGTTGATATTCTTGTCTATTTTATATTTAATATATCAAATTACAATATATTTTTGTTTTCTAATTCATAACTTTGACAAACATGTATGTTATATACAGTAAGTAAACATACACTACTTAACCACTTAATTTGAATAGCTAAGAAACTATAATGACATATTTAAAAAACATCAGGTTATCATATTTATCAGGTTCTCTTAGCAATCCAGTCCAAACTTATAGTCACCCACATAGAGCTAGGTTTTGTTTAAGGTTTCTGTATGATTAAAGATTTTCATCAACACCATTGCACCAAATGCCCACTATACCCACTATACTATATACAGTACACTACATTTATTATACATACTGTATATCTGACTCTTGTAGCAGAGATACTGTATATATTTCAAAGTGAAAAGATAGAACACACAATACAATGTTTAACTTTAAACAAAAAAACATCTCTTATAATAATAAATTTGTCCCTACACCTGTTTGTATTTAACTCACACAACATTCTAAATGACAAATATACACATATTCTGTCAAGATACCCCACCAAAAAAACACAGTTAAAACATTTATTAAAAGAACTATTACAAACACACTAACGCACACTGTACACTAATATAAATAACAAACAATAAAAATATTACAAAATATTTTTCATGTCCGGGGCAACCCAGTAACAACATTTGCTACATGTAGACTGAGTTTTTTGCAGCAGCCCAGTCCGCTTAATTCATGTGTTAGTTTATTGTCTATTTGTTTTAGTGGTGAGTGGAATATTTTTAACAGCGTTAGTACTTTGCAGGTTGAGGTTATTATTAGTCATCAAATAACTTTTGATGTATTATTATTCTACTAGTTATAATTATAAAGTTATTAAGTTATGAATCAGAAGTGACATTTGGCGTTGTATATGACCTATATGCTCAACCTCAGAAGGGGTAAAAGGGCCCAAACTGGTCTACGTTGACTATAGCACCCCCTAATGGCCGATCTTTTCAAAATTTGGTACAGAGCCTCAGAGCGGCATGCAACAAGCATCAGAAGTTTCGTGTTGATATAATTTACTCTGGCAGAGATATTGCAATTGCAAATTTCCTATTTATTGGCCAAAACAAATAAACGTTGATTATAGCGCCCCCTAATGGCCGATCTTTGGCAGATTTGGTACAGAGCATTGTAGTGGGATGTTGAACAATGATCTCAACTTCTTTGCTGATAACATTTAATTTGGTCGAGATATGATATGATATGTGTGTGGTAGCTAGCTAGGAAAATTTGTTTGGTCGTCAAATGTGCATGCTTTAACGTAGCAAAATTCTTTTAATAACTTTTGGTCAGGTCCATCTCGACATGTTATGCACCAGGTTTTATACAGATCGGTCACATGGCCTAGGACGAGTTTGAAAAAGTCCTTTTTGCACATTGCACAATATTGCGAAAAAACTTCTTAGTGGAAATGGGCGGGGCCTAGATAATGTGATTCAGCTTAATTCAAGGAACACAATTTACAGTTGATCACATTAGTGTAAGTGGTGAATCCAAATGTGGGTCCCATAGGCCACACTCACTTTGACAATCAGTATCCCACTGTAGGGGTGGCCTCAAGAGTGGCGCTAGATGGTACCCATCAAATTTTGTAAAAATCGGACGAGTTGTTTGAGATATAAACTTCATGTACTTGTAGCGCCCCCTAGTGGCCAATTTTCGTAAAATGTGTGGGGCACCTCAATATGCGCAATTTTTCTCCTATAAAAATTCTTAATTAATTAATACATTTTTGTCAGGTCGGTCTGGAGATGCTACCTGCCAAGTTTCGTGAAGATCGGTCGCACAGTCTAGGAGGAGTTTGGCAAAGTAGGTTTTCGATAAATCACGATTTTTCACGCTAAAAGTATAGGCGGAAATGGGCGTGGCCTATATCAGGAGATTCTGCTGGATCCAGGGAACGCCAAAATATATGGTTTTTGAATGTGCGATGTATGCTTTGGGAGTTATAGCGCCATTAGGAAGTGCTAAAATCAATGTAGACCTGTTTGGGCCCTTTTTCCCCCTTCTGAGGTTGATTGTGTTGTGTACGACGCCAAATGGCACTTCTGATTCATGACTTAATAACTTAAATTTATAATTATAACCAGTAGAAACTTACAGTCTTTTGGAGCTAAGAGCTAACAGTTGCCCCTTTCTGCTGATGTTTTTGTTGTCTTCCTAGCCCTTACAGAAGGTTTCGTATCCAGCCTAGAAGTCCAGAGTTTTTCGGGGTCTTTGTGCAATCAATCCATACTGTTACTTCCAAGATTGATACACTGTATGTAAGAAATGTAAATAGTTTGTCCTTTATATATGAGTTATAATGTTCGATATGTTTATTTTTGCACTGGATGACTCCAAATATATATAACTGTTTTAGACAACACAAATGCTTGTGTGGCATTGCTTGTGTGATATCAATATATATCTGTGAGATTCATGTTCCGTTTTATTTATTTATTTGTCTTTATGGTGCTACAAACTTTTTAACATTCAAGTGACCTCACCGCAGCACAAATAGTCTAATGAAAAGAAATGATGTTCATACATTGACTATGGACAACAGGGTTGATGTTTTACAAGCTCAGAGAGGATCAAGCGTTTGCCGTTGCAGCTCCAGAACTTTGGAACGGACTGTCTCTGCACATTAGACAGGCCTCCACTCTGTCTAATTTTAAAACTCTTCTTAAAACCCACCTCTTTTCTTTGGCTTTTAACACCAGGTAGAGTGTTGATGTTATGTGCATATTTGCTTATTTTAATTGATGTTTACTTATTTAATTTAATTTAAATTGTTTTTTATTGCATTTATTTTATATTGAGTACCTCTGCTTTTATTGTGTTATCTATTTATTTTGTTTTATCTTTTGTGCAGCACTTTGGAAACCTTGTGTTTGTTAAAATCGTGCTATATAAATAAAGTGGATTGGATTGGATTTATAGAAAATAAAACCAGACAGACCAGACTCCAGGCTCTGGGATATTTGCAATGGCAATGTACCGCAGACCTTGCGGCTCACATCTCTTGATATTTCTCAACGCTTGCCTCCCCACTGTTACGCTTTGGGTCCCGCTTTCACGGGCTCTCCGGGTCGTCAGGGGCGACTGGCGCCGGGAGGCTTGGACCCCTTCATAACTGCTTGCAGTTCTAGTTCTATTTTTACAACAGTACCACCTTTTAAAGAACAACAGATCTACGGAAATAGGTCGTTTTGTAGGGTACAAGGCTTATTCAAGTCACAACAGCATACACTGTAATCCACTGAAACATATACTAATTGTCAATATATCAAGCACAAAGTAGTTTTAGCTCAGTAAACCATAACTAAATTTATCACAAATGTCAATAAAGTGCTTGAAACACATTATACAAATAACACTGCAAAATATATTATTAACTGCGTACATGTTAATTCACAATTGACATAATTGGCATCTACTCTCAGTACGAAGCTATTTTTCTCTATAACCGAGTGGGGGCTCCGCTCACACACACACACACACACACACACACACACACACACACACACACACACACACACACACACACACACACACACACACACACACACACACATTACACTCTGCAAACTTAACTCTAACTTACTCAAAATGTTACTAACACACACCTTAAACACTCTTGACATGTTAGCAAGTTAAGTTAGTTAAATTAACTCTGTTTTATATCAATAACGTACCTGAAAAAGGGGAGAAATAATCACAAGAGTGATACGGTGATGTTTCCTCACTGAGAAGTTTATTGTAATGAGGAAAAGACATACACAGTTAAAGAAATGGACAAAGTGACGGCGTTGTTTTTGACGGAGACCAGTGAAGTATATTAAAGCACTTTTCCGGTGAGGGCTGAGCGTTATTGGGCAGCTGCAAACTGAGCTTGCCGACGTAGATGTGACGTGAGCGGGTTCCGCCATCCATTCCTACATACCCCCACTCCGACATTGACGTCTAATTGTCGGAGTGGCAGCACTTCCATTGTTTTCAAACGTCCCACCACTTTTGTTTCCATTAGGGTTAGGGTTAGGGTTAGGGAATAGTAGCATTTCGGAATAGCGGCATGTCTGAATAGAAGCGTGTCGGAGTGGTGGCATGTCGTCTGGCAGCATGTAATCGACGTGAGCAACCTGTCTGAAAGTTGTAAGTCTTCTGGTAGCTGTGCCAAGAGAAATCTCAATCATTCCCAATCTTGCAGATACGGAGAGCGTAGGTATATGTAAGGAGATAACATAGGCACAGGCTAATTATTGCTAACTAAAATGATAATAAACATTAGTAATTAAACTTAAACAGCTAATGTAAGTTGAAACTGCCTGCAAGCTTCTCCTGTACTGTACAGTAATTTGTCTACTATGCGACAGAAAGTCGCATGGTTACCAAAGCAATCGATCTCAGGCTCCTAGATTAAGAGCACTTAGTAGATCACAGATTAACACTTTTACAGTTGATTGTCAAGTAATTTTTTAGCTCGGACCTAGTCTCGCATTGCCAGACCTTCCTCCACAGGGTTCTGGCTAGTTCACACAGCATTCTGGAATGGGAGAATTACGTGCTCTGGTTTATTGGCATGTCTTTAAACCAATCACAATCGTCATGGGCGGCACTAAGCGCTGTAACCAGTGCCCCAGCAAAAAAGCCTCGGGAAGGAACTTGTTTTGGTGGAACATGTGTAAAAAGTTGTTTTAGTCATGCAACAGAAAACTCAAATTCGACAGATAAGTCTAACTACCTGTCTCATTTACCCTGCAGAGATCTGAAGACCAGTTGACCAAATTCCAAAACAAAGAAAGAAGAAGGTAATAGACATCCGGCGGAATTTTCGGCAGCACCGAAGGAAACCCTGAAGTGGAACATCGTGGATTTAGACTAGCTTGGACCTAAACCATTCTATATTTTCCAGCTCCTGTAGAAGGGAGGAGTTAAAGTTATAGTCCGTAAGATAGTTAATTAGGGCCCGAGCGCCGACAGCGGCGAAGGCCCTATTGAAACTGAAGGAATTTTTAGGGCCTGAGCGCCGACAGCGGCGAAGGCCCTATTGAAACTGAAGAAATTATTTTCCTGGCAAATTAATTGGCTTTTTGAGGGGCTTAACATATTCAAAAACTCACCAAATTTGGCGGTCGCATCAAGTCTGGTGAAAATGTATGTATTTTAAGGGTTTCGGGAATAGGCGCACAAAAATGGCTCGCTAGCGCCCCCTAGAAAGTTAAAAAAATTTAGCCCCTGCAGTGCGTTTAACGTAGACTCATGAAATTTGGTACACATATGTAATGTGCCGTTTCGCCGTCGAAACAGGAAGTGGGTGTAACTCTAGCGTACATTGTCCAACTGGCTCAAAACTTTTCAGGATTCATAAGACTCCAACCCTGAGGACAAATAAAGGCCGATATTTACTTAAAGTCATAGCGCCCCCTAGTGGCAACAGGAAGTAGGCCTAAAAGTCAAGGTGCTATACTTTAACGTACTCCTCCTAGAGATTTCATCCGATGGACTTCAAACTTGGTCTGTATCATCCCAACACCTTAATGATGAAAAGTTATTAAAAGAAAAACTTTTCGTCAGACGGTGTGGGTGTGGCGCGGCGGCCATTTTGAGTGTTTAGCGATGAACAAAGAAGTTGTTGTAACTTGAGTGTACGTTGTCGTATCTGCCCGAAATTTCTCATGATTGACAAGGGTCCAGGCCTGAGGACACCTACAGGCCAAAATTGACTTTTGGTCATAGGGCCCCCCGCTGGCACCAGGAAATGCGCCTTATATGACAAACATCATCCGATTTACATGAAACTTATGTGTGGTCTACATGTGATACTATAATATGACCATGCACACTTACTCAGGCCACACCCCCTTTCATAACATTTGAACCGTTTAAGGTAGAGTCTTGTGTGAGGTGTAATTGAACTCAGCAGACAGTTCCTTCTTCATTGGTGATGGTTTGGCCCGCCCCCTATGCTTAAGCCACGCCCCTTTCATAACATTTCAACCGTGTAAGGTATACCCTTGTGTGAGGTATCATTGAACTCAGCAGAGAGTTCATTTTTAATTGGTGATGGTTTGGCCCGCCCTTCTGTCATAACCCACGCCCCCTTTCATAAATGGTGACCCGTTTATGGTAGAGTCTTATGTGCGGTATCAATGAACTGACCAGAGACTTCTTTTTTTATTGGTCATGGTTTAAGCTTTAGCTGACGGACCTGCTCACCCACTTCCACCTCGGGCTTCAGGCTAGCTACTTTTGGGAGAAGGCAGCTGCACCACGAACGACCCCCTTATTTTATCAATAAAGGGTGTACATTTTGTATGGCCTCGAGAGTTTTTCTTCCCTGCACTTTCTGATGTTCAGGTTGGTTCAGATGTTAGCACTGTTAGCCATGTTGTGTCAGCTAATAGTGTTAGCAGTGAAGCGCCGCACTCGGGTCAGAGGGGTTCAGCCCTTTCCTCCCCGGGTGAGGCGAATAAGGGGAAAGTCACACATCCTATATAGGAGCTAGTGATTTGGACATAAAAAAAATCTATTCTAGAATTTACGATAGTATGTACGATAATAACTCTTTTGAGCCATTGCAGCGCATGCTTGGGTTTGGTTTGACTTGTTGCAAATTTGATTCGTAAAGTCTTCCCATCAGAATTTATGGTCAATAGACCTCATTTACATGAATTTTTACGTGATTATGAGGTAAAATAAGCAGAAATTACTAGTTGTTTTGAACAATTTTACAAAGGATTGCATTGTCTGGATGTAGGGAAAAGGTTTGCACTCCTGTAGCTTTAAAGTAGACTGTGGCAATCATGTGTTCCTTTCATGTGCTGTAAGTACAGGCTACCATTCATGCCAACATTTGGACCCCAGTAGCTTTAACTATGGTTACTTAGTTGTTAATTAGTTGTTACTCAAGTACTTGTTGTTCCTGGGGTCCAAAACAACATTTAATCAGACAGTTGCTGAATGAAGGTTGCATGTTGCATGTGGAGTTGTTTATACGTCGGAGGTTTCTTTCGATAAAAAATATATGACAAAGAACAAATTTCAAGACAAAAAAGTACACGGAAGGATAATTTTGTATCCAGCTTGGTTAATGTGTTGAGGAAACATCAACCATAACAACAATGACTGAGAAAGGTGGAAAGACGCTGAGAAGCAACGCTGACAAAAAACACGGAAAACAAGCGAGAATCAGGCTATCGCACAAGAGCTACGAAAATTGAGTGAGCGCATTGCAGGAATGAATGATAACTTGGAGAAGACACTTGATGAAAAAATTAGAAGTCTACATGTATTCCTGGACAAGAACTTCAATAGTAAATTTGACAGTTTCCGTGACTCGAAGATCGTAAAAGACAATCAAGATGCCCTAAAAGTAGAAATTGAAAAAAAAGCCAGAGAAGTGCAGAATAGCCTGGATATGGAGATGGGAATCATGGCAGCTCGCATGCAACAGATTGAGCAAAATATCAAGAAAACAGCTGCAACAGATTTCAACCCAGAAACCGGAATTATGGTTTTTGGCGTGCTCTTCGAGAAAGGTGGACCACCTGTTCACCTTCCTCGAAGAGCAGGCCAAAAACCAGGCAGGCAGTGTCCAGGCTAATGTTGGAGGGGCTGCGGCGCGATTCCATGCCCAGCTTGTAGTGGAGAGGCTGAAGCCTAGAGGTCGCAGTCCGGGCCCGGTCAGGATCCAGTTGGCTTCAGTCGAGGACAAAGTTGCGCTCCTGAAAAGGAAATACTTTCGTACCATTTTGAAGGAGATCCCATCGGGGAATGATTTTTTTGTAACTGGGAATGGACGCATTGTGAAACGTGATGAGGAGCAACAGCGACGCACGCCAGATACTGGAAGATGAACTGTTTCTCGGAGCCACCATGCTCAAGATTCAATATTTTTAGTACATTGGAACGTTAACGGATGGACTGTAGGTAACTGTAATTTAAGAAGTGTTATTTTGAATACTTTAAATCCGGATATTATTTCGCTGAATGAGACGCATTTATTTGATGAGAAAGTAATCAACCTGGAAGGTTATATATGGTTTGGTTATAACAGAACAAAACATGTTAAAGCACCTAAAGGCTCCGGTGGGGTTGGTTTTTTTTTAAATAACTTGGTGGAATTATACAAAATTGATGTTGTAGACAAACAGGTGGATGGTATTTTAGGTTTAAAATTTGTGCATTTAAAATCAGGTTATACTTTTGTTGTTTTTACCTGTTACCTGCCACCTGAAACGTGGAATTAATCCACAAAAAGGAAAGTTAGCAGGACTTTACCAGTTAACTTCTTATCCTCGAGTTTACAGCAATCAACCCTTTTGAAAATGAAGAATGATATACAATTATGTTTTAGAGAACAAGAAAATCTAGATAACTGGTATGTCAGCCTTTGTAAATTGATTAAATAAGATATAGAAGATGGAGACAACTGTAAGGTTACAAAAAAGCCATTCAATATGAAACCTTATTGGAACAAAGAGAATGATTTATTTAGTAATCTATGTGTAAAATAGAAAAAAATGTTTTTGAAGTGTTTAAATAATAATATAGAAAGGAAGAAACTATTAGAAACCTTTAAGAATAGTCAGAATAGGTTTGATAAAACATACAGATTTTATAAAAGACGTTATCAAAGGGGATTGGTATTAAATCTGAAGAGAATCCAAACGTCTGACCCTAAGATATTTTGGTCAGAAATTAATAAACTAGGGCCAAGGTGTTATTGGAAAATACCCATGGAAGTGCTGGAGAATGATGGTACTTTAGTGATTGGGCTGTCTGATGTAATCAATAGGTGGGAGAAAGATTTTAAAGATCTTTTCTCTTGTGAGACGTTTGATTTTGATGGAGGGTACTACGAGAATTTATGTTAGAGGAAAAATGTAATAGAGGGCCACATTTCAAAAGGGGAATATTGGATAAATAAGGATCTTAATAATAGTCTTACAAAAGGAGAAGTTCAAATGGTTATTAATAAAGCTAAATTGGGAAAAGCAACAGGGGTTGAAAATATCCCAAAGGAAATACTGAAATCACCCAAACTATTTGATATTTTGTGTGATTTATTTAAAGGATGTTTTGAAACCGGCAAAATACCATCTATGTGGCTTAAATCAATTATTAATCTGATACCAAAATCCCAAAATGAAAATCCAAGGGTGACTTTAAATTATAGAGGGATTATTCTAATGAGCACAGGTTATAAACTGTATTCTACAATACTTAATGAGAGGCTCATGTTGTATTTAGAGAAAGAAGAGCTCCTTATGGAAGAACAAATGGGGTTCCGTAAATCAAGATCATGCCTAGATCACATTTTTGTATTGTCAACAATTATAACTAATAGAATAAGTGAAAATAAGCCAACATATTTGTGCTTTATCGATTTTCACAAAGCTTTTGATATGATCAATAGGGATCTGTTAGCATATAAGCTTATAGAGTATGCACTGTAAAAAAAGAAAACACGTAAAAAAACGGTAAAAAGTCTGGCAGCAAAGTTGCCAAACACTTACCATCAAATTACAGTAAAAAACCTTACATTATTTTACAGGAAAATTCTTTTTTTTAAATAAAGACATTTCCTGTAAATATTTTTTACAGTCTAACTATTGTAGAATTAAAACAAATTCTTGTTATAAAACATTTCTAGAATGTTAAACAAATGTATAAATCTTTATCAAAACTAAAACAATATTGCAAAATACCTTAAAATGACATAATTTAAATGAAAACTGCTGTTTTCATACGGTTTTCTTTGGTAAATTCACAAGCTTATCCAATCCATCCACAAGAACTCCCTGTTAAAGTACAGATTTCTGGATGTAAAACACACAAAAATGATGTAAAATGACTTTCAAATACCCTCCTTTAGGCATTTATTTTATGATTATCCAATCTATTTACGGTAAATTCCTGTTTAATACTGTTTTTTTAGTGTACAAAAAAGAGAAGATAATGGGATGTATAAATCTTTATCAAAACTAAAAAAATATTGCAAAATACCTTAAAATTACATAATTTAAACGAAAACTGCTGTTTCTTTGGTAAATTCACAAGCTTATCCAATCCATCCACAAGAACTCCCTGTTAAAGTACAGATTTCTGGATGTAAAATACACAAAAATGATGTAAAATGACTTTCAAATACCCTCCTTTAGGCGTTTATTTTATGATTATCCAATCTATTTACGGTAAATTCCTGTTTAATACTGTTTTTTTTACTGTATAAAAAAGAGAAGATAATGGGATAATACTTTCCAGAAACATTGTAATAATAGTCAGTACTTTATATAAACAATATTTGAGAGTATTTACAAGCAACTTTCCAATATATCTACATACTTTTACAATTGATTTATGTTGTTTACTTTAAATAAACATTCATTTATAGTTATAGAAGGCAACTCTCCAATATATTTACATACTTTTACCATTAATGTATGTTGTTTACTTTAAATAAACATTCATTTATAGTTATAAAAGGCAACTCTCCAATATATTTACATACCTTTACCATTAATATATGAGGTTTACTTTATATAAACATTCTTTTTTTAGTTATAAAAAGCAAATATCCAATATATACACATAGTTTTACCATTATTGTATGGGTGTTCACTTTATACAAACATTATTTGACAGTAATAACAAGCAACTATCCAATATATACATACTTTTACTATTAATATATGAGGTTACTTTATATTACATTGTTTTATAGTAATTTAAAAGCAACTATCTGGTATAGTTACACTTATATCGACTTTTCCTCATTGAAGTAGGGGGTTTACTTTATATAAACATTTTTTGACAGTAATAACAAGCAACTCTCCATTATATGCACATACATGTTTATTTTATATAATCTTTGACAGTAATAAGCAACACCAATATATCTACAGACTATTCTTATAAGTGCATGGGATTTACTTCATAAACATTATTTGACAGTAATTACTATTACTATCCAATATATGTTCACAATTTCCTCATTAGTAAATGGGGTTTTGAATGTACAAAAACCAAAAGGGCTATGTAAAAGTGCATTTGCATCAACTACTTTTACACGCAATAAATATATACATTTTTCTGCTGACATTTTACAGCATTTTCCAATCCATTCACTACAGATCACATCATAACCAGGAAGTATCATAAAATGACCATTTACTGCTTGTTGTACAGATAAATGCACTATTTAAACAGTGCTATCCTTAAAGTTCACATATGAATAAACTTATGGGAGCAAAAACTGTCTGGTACATTACATTATAGCAAAAGGGGAACTATGGGCAATTTGGCAATTCATACTATGTGTGTTCAAAATGTCAGTAAACATAAAAAACTCTCAAAAATCCCAAAACTCAAATTTGTGATGTCATCTGATTCAGAAATGAAACGCTAACATAGAATAAACCTCATTTGTGTTTTTTTTATTCTACAAAATTAGTTTCACATCATAGTTTGAGTCTTACATTTCTGGTTTGTGGCTTTGTGGTAGAGTAGCTCTTAATCAAAAATATCCGAGGTGAGATTAAAGGCTGTTGCACACCAGGGACGTTTTTTCCATGCGATTATTTCGCATGTCAATATATTTTTTCGAACTGTTGTTTTTGTCACAAGTAGTGTTCACTTATGAGGATCACCAAACAACAACACAGAGGCTGCTGTCTGAACTACAGACTGTACGTCAGCTAACTTTATTACTCCTACTTACACTGTTTTGCAGAGGGAATTCAATTGAGTATTAACTGTATACTCAATTAGAGTTGGAGGAAACTCAATAAATAGCTTACAGTAGCTTAGTGTTACAGCTTTTCCTGGGACGTACCCAAAGCTAACCTCCGTCCCTCCACTCAGAAGTCTGGAAACCAGACAGGACACCTTTTGGTGATTGTGAGGAGCTGCTAAATTTATTTGTTCTCAAACTGCAGAATCTAGCTGCTGTACAATCACTTCATATCTTCACCACTAATCGTTAACTCTCCTCTGCTCCGACTGCTCTCTCTTTCTTGTCTGCTCACATCACATCTTTCGTCACTTTCTTTCTCTCTTCAGCATCTGTCCGACTGACATGGTAGATGAGCTGGCGCAAATATCCAAAACTTTTATTGAAAACTGTGGCAAATTTGCACCGCTGCCGGTGTGAATAGTTTTGATGTGAAATATTCACAGCCGATTATTTTGCATATTGGCGTCGCTTATTCATCACGCCCCCCGGTGTGTAACTGTCTTAAGTCACACATGTGTAAGTCACAAGTCTTAACCTTCACCGTCTTGAACAAGTCCCAAGTCACTGTGTTTAGACTCAAGTAAGGCTGTACCAACAAAGAGGGGTGTAACCTCTTGGTTGTTGTCTTTTTGTTTCTATTTACAAGCACAGACCAGGTAAAGCAGCCGTTAACAATGCAGGGGCCCGTTTCAGGAAGGAGGTTTAACAAACCCTGAGATGGGAAACTCTGAGTTTTTGGTTTCAGGCAGCATGAATGGAGCCATGATACTATGATTCACCATGGTAACAACCACAAACAAACTGGTGGGCGAAAATACTCATGCACACATACAGCGAGTTTGAACATGTATTTAGTTAAAAAATCAACAGAGCGGCTGCTGTAAAAGAGAGAATTTGCGTGGGAGAAAATTGCTGCTGGAGTCAATGAGTTAGTTCCAATATAGTGTATATCACAGGGGGTGCGCAAGTCTTTATCTGGTTTGAGGTTGAGGTAAAAAAAAAGTTAAACAAATTATGATAATACACTAGAATATATAATGTATACAAAAGTCTGTATAAAAACTATATATTTTTTTTCTCACTTAAAATTGTAGGCAGGCTACGTAGTAGGCCAAACCTCTGGGACTTCTTAACCTGGGACCCTTGCTGTCATCAGGTCAGCTGCTAGCAGCTATCTATTAGCTGCTAGCTGTTAGCTGCTATCATCCTCGGCATCACTATTTTATGAATGAAACATGACGGAGAAACGTAAAAGTCCTGATAACTGTTCTGTATCAAAAAAGAAAGTAAGGCTCTATCTCGAGAGTTACCTCAACTTTGGTTTCAGTGTGGGGGGCTCAGCTTTTCTTAGACATAAGTAAGGGGGGTGCCAGGGAAAAAAGGTTGGGAACCACTGGTGTATATCATATTTAATCATAAGTATAATATTACTGGTGAAATGGTATTGAACCTATAATCTATAAAAATCCTAGGCCTACTAATCCCATTCTGAGGCTGCAGCACCATCATTCAATCCAATCCAATCCAATTTTATTTATATAGCGCATTTCACAGATAAACAAATCAACAAAGCGCTTCACAAGGTACATACAAACAAATATGGGGTAAAGAAAATACAGCATGACATGAGGAGAGACGAGGAGAAAAAGGCAACTCCCAGACTAAGCTCCCAGTAGGAGTACAGTGTGGGAACAGGAAAAAAACACCTCAGCAACATAATATAAGCACATAACCAATACAAGGGCACACAAGACACGCAGTGGGTGAGGGGGGATGTTGGGTGCATGGGGGATGGGGGGTGTTGGGATAGAGGTAGTCCAGCACAGGCAAACAGACATCTGGTCCTGCAGCCAAACAAAGGCGCTGGTCCCAGACCCGCCCGCCTGACTGGGGGGAAGAAGCGGTGAAGGCGCTGGATGGGGGGGGTGGGGGTGTGGTTGCAAATCTGTATATATGTCAGAGTTTGTGTATGTGTAGGCCTGATTAGTCAAGCTACGTCTGGCCCCCCGTAATCTGGATTTCTCAGTCCGCACGATTGTCATTGCGATACACAGCCGGTTGCCATGGAGTCAGCCTTGAAACAGGACCCAGTACGAGTCAACAATCAACAGGTGTCAGTGGGAGTCGGGTAGGGAACGCAAGAGTGTGCCTCGCTGCAGTGCTCCAGGGGGAGTGAGTATTCAACACCGGCCTCGGCCAAGGCCAGCGCTGGTTCAGGAGCCGAAAAGATAAGATTGGAATTTGTTTTGTCTTGGGGCCAGGAGCCGCAGTTTGTCACTCTCGACTTCTCTGAAGTGTCCCCTCTGTTCTCCGTATCGATCAAGATGATGGTGTCAATTGCGCTGAGAGACCAGTTGATCAAATCCATAATTCGTAGTTTAGAAGCAGTGCAGAGAGAGAGATTCTAAAAAGTACACAGAGACAAAGACTAGACAAGAGAGCAAAGCAGGGCAGACAACGGGAGGAGAGGGAGAAAAATGCGACCGCCTTCACTGAGAGCCAAACGAGAACCATTAACAGAATTATAATTCATAATCTTTTATTTCAAAGGGTTTACATCATTCACCTGCAATACTGTGGAACATCTTTTTAATGGCTCTTACTGGTTTGTGTCCAGGGAACACTACAAAAACATAAAAAAAATGTTTCAGAGTGAGTCACTCTCTTCTGACTAATATACTCCGCATCACCAATGTTGTAAAGAAAACTGCCGTTTGCAAAAAAAATGTAATGTAACACAAAAAATGTGCTGGGATGTAGGGCATGTCAACGATGGGAGACGTTAGTGATACGAGGATGCACTGCATGAAAAGTGGGATTTCCGTCCCCGTAAATGCCTGTAAATGCCTGTAAATCCCCCTAATTTTCGGCAGTTATCGACAATTTACAGGCTGCAAACGTCACGTTCGTCTGTGCCACATATTGTCGGAAACGAACCATGACGTATGTGGAGAGCCCCCGCGGAGGTGTTAATGGATTTAATTAGAATATGAATAGGCGCCTGGCCAGATAATGTCTGGCCTGGCTGGAATTTCCTCACTCTTAGGCTATTGGTCAACCTGGGCCATTATTATTATAATAATATATAATAATAATAAAATTATATATATATATATATATATATATATATATATATATATATATATATATTTATGTATTATATATATATATATATATATATATATATTTATGTATTATATATATTTAATTCATATATGCTATGTTGTATATTCATGTCATGATTATCATAGTTAAAATGATTTGCCAGGAACGTTTATTCAAAGAGAGAGCTTTATTGACACAAAACACAAACGCAATCATAAAAAAAAAAACCTGTGTACAAAGCATCGGAGACATACAGCACACACAATAAATATCCCACGCTCACGAGAAGCAGCACCGTCCACACCTAACCCACGGCCGCCTCGGAGCTGTTGGTAACCGGCAGCATTCGGTCTGAATACGGTCCATTTTGCAGACGTCTGTGGTGCGTTGTCCTGTATGTCTATGGTGGCGCACTTCCAAATGCCCACCTCACCCGCAGCCAGCACTGTCTCGCTTCCAGCAGCTGTAAAATCAATCAATAAATACAATCAGTACTGCGTGATATTTATTTATGGCCACAACACACCTATGAATGCACCTGAAAAATATTCACATTGACCAAACGGATCTAATCTTACCGAATCTTACCTTCTTTTCTTCTCGACCGACTCTGAGCTGAACTCTTCACAGCTTCTGCCCGTGATGCAGTGTTCGAATTATCTTTTTGTCTTCAAGGGGGTCTCTCTATCTCATAAAAAAAAGTTGGCACACCCCGCGCATAGCCTAACAAGGCTATACAATTAAATAACCTAGGCGCGAGTGGCGCTTTTGCGGAGTATGCACACAGCAGAGTCTTTTGCCACGAGTCCAAGTCAAGTCTCTGGCCATCTGATCTTTCCCATAAATCTTATGAATTCAAAGCATGTCCAGACAGTACAGTATTAAAATCAGTTGTGGAATAACTTTATTGGGTCTACTTAACACATCCCTCTAGCCCTCAGACCTGGTGAAATATTAACCTAAGTCTGTCACAATTACGCACAATAAGCAGTTTGAACTCACTGATGTAATGCAATTTATTTTCTAACCTTTAGTACGCTCAGGGAAACTGAGTCCAGCGTGAGAGAGACCCGACTCAGAGGAGGAGAGGTTAGTGAGGCCAGCGTCTCCACGGCAGGTGACAGTGCGCACGGATCCGCTGCGCCACGCATGGATGAAATAATGAAATAGTAAATAGGACTACAGTAACATAAATATGTGCAGAATTAAGACCCAGTGTTTGGTGAACCGGGGTACACCTTGTTCACTTAATAGCCTACAAATCATCCACGGGATCAATTACGCATCACATGAGTTTGTCCCCCCGACACAGCGTTTGTTCCTGGGGAGATGAGATCAGTGCGTCCTGCCTCCTGTGCACCATGGATGTCTGAGCCTCAGCAACTACTAACTATAAAGATATAATTTGCCTGTTCCCAGCATTAGCACAACACTTAGCGATGGTTCGCTTGTTACCTGTGACGATATATGCTAAATAATGTCTCTTTCACATTAGCGTGTGAGTGACTGACCTGCCTGGATGCGTTTTGAGATGCCTGATGAATTCCGACGTTACACCTTGAACGTAGCTGTTGGCTTACTGCCACTGTTTACAAAGTTATTGAAAACAAAACTAATGACAAAAGCAAGATCACTTCTTTGGACTTGCGAGTGCTGTGAAATCGATCGTATGCGGTTTGCTCACGTAGCCTAGTGGTGTGGTGGTGAAGTGCAGCCATGCTGCGTTCATGAGAGTAGGGTAGGCTCAGGTCTACGTCCGAGTAGCCTATATTTTAATTTGACATCTTTAATGGTAAGAGATCGCACAGGGATGGATAATGAGCGTTGATTAAGATTAAATTACAATGTCACATATGGCAGACACCTTCAGATATGAGAGACCCCTCAGATTTTTGACTTTGGTGCTTTCCTCTGGCTCCCACGTAATTCGGACACTGCCGTGATGCCACATCTGGTTGTTTCTAGCTGAAGCTCCTGCGTGCTGTCTCGTAATATGTCTTACAGGCAGCTGGAAAACAATGAAATGAGAGTGGTATGAATAAAAAACAGAAGTCACAGTAAAATTAAACATGGAAAGATGAAAAAGTAATAATTACTTACACACAATGGCGTCATTATCAGCGTCATGTAAATCTGGACTTGCAGACAGCTCCGAGCAAATATAGGTCACAGCCTCGTTATGAGGCGAGGTTAAAAAAAAACTAAAGTTAAGATCGGTATCTATTAACGTATCTATGTCCTTATACAGAAGAGTTAATGAAATTCATTCAATGAAAGCATATTCTTTAAATCTTACCCTTGCTCCGGTTTGTAGCGCCTGCTACAGTTTGTCTCCGAATTGTGAAGATGGCGTACTGCTTTCTGAAAATTACGAGATAAAAAAAATATACTTTTATAAAGCAACATCACCCGCTCAGCTCTGTAATGAATGGCGCTGAAAGCAGCCACAGCTCTGTGCTGCTCGCGTTTAAACTTGGTGGGGTTTAAAACATTACTGCCAAGTCTAAGTAGCCTGTTTAACATCCAAAGACAGTCACTGTACGATCAAGAGTTAATAAACAGTACAGACTAGCTCGCCGTTTCATTAATAATCATATACTTACGTTGACTTCTTCTTTTCTGTGAGCGCATCTTTGGAGCTCCGGAGTAGACATGGAGGGGAGAAAAAAAACGCTCCAAACGTCTTGAACAACTCCTGTGTGTTTCCAAGTGAAGTTTGACAGAGTGTATGGAGTTAGAATCATGCCAAAACCTCACACACACACACACACACACACACACACACACACACACACACACACACACACACACACACACACACACACACACACACACACACACAAAACTCAGTGTGGTTTGCAAATACAAAACATCATTCACAAACTAATGCATTTTGTTCTGCAAATAACAAACTTACCAATCAAACAAATACAGTATGTTTTACACATACAAAGAAATGCATTTCTTCAATGACAAAAAATATCCTGCAAGTACAAACTAAAATCTTTCAAGTTCAAAACAAATTTTACAAGTACGAAAAAAAAATATCCTTCAGTACAAAAAACTGTCACGTGACTTTTGGCACTAATTTTCCGCCTTGCTGATCCACACACAAATGCCCTCAGATCCACACACAAATGCAGGTAAATTTACTAACAAATGTCCTGTAATTTGCACTCCACAACAGCAGGTGGCGCTGTTAAGTCAATTTAAGCCTACCAGGACCATAGATACACGCAGATTTTTTTAAACGTTATTACGGTTCATAACTTACTGGAACAAAGCTGAGCAACGTGTTGTTGCTGTGACAAAACCACTGATTATATATATGTATATTGTAGCGATACTGGCGTTAAAGACCCGCTGATCGTTGTCTGATTCTCTGAAATGAATGCCGGATTTGCATTGTGGGAAATCGGCTTTGCATGCGCCCAACTCTGATCATGTCTGTTCTGTCTTACAGCATACTGTAATATTTCACCAGTAATAAGACCAAAATAATATTATTAAAATAAAGAAAGGCATACTATGATAATATCTACATATATGTTGCTAGATGTAGTATTATAGTTTAAAAAATATCAAAACAACCAAGCAATCCAGCTTCTGCAGCTTATGCAGGGGTCCTGCATAAGCTGTGTCACGACGCTGGTTATCAACTAGTGACACAGTGATGGTAACGGTGGATCAGTTGTTACACTGAAAAAAGAAAATAGTTGAACCAACTTAATTGAATTGTTTCA